>CDFA01019286.1:0-19288 GCA_000826305.1 Acanthamoeba healyi
ATGTGAGTGTGCTGTGTGCTGTGTGGTGCTGTGCTGTAGCCGTTGGGGCGTGCAGCTTGAAGGGGCGCATGCGCGTGTTGTCGTCTCACTCTGCACACCACACCGCTACCTCGTTGTCCTTGAAAACTGTGTCTGGGTTCAACAACGCCAAACTCACCGCGAGCGGCAGAGAGGGAAGAGACTCAGCTGCTACCTACCAGGAGAGAGGGGAGAGGAGGGAGAGAGATGGGGCGTATCCTGATCTACACGCTGACGGGGGACAGCGGCTGCGTCAGGGCCAAGGAGCTGCTCATCCAGAAGCAAATGCGGGTAGTGGGGGCGGGAGCGGGGGCGGGGGCGGGCGTGGCCCTGGTGGAGATCAACCTCACCGACTTCCCCAAGCGGGCCAAGGAGATGAAGCGCCTCACGGGCAAACGCAGCGTGCCGCAGATCTTCTTCAATTCCCTGCACATTGGAGTATGCCTCCCCCTCTCGCCCCTCCCCCCTCGCTCTAGGCTGACGCTCGTGGGCGTGCTGCAGGGGGCGGCCGAGTTGCTGGCCCTCGACAAGGCCAACAAGCTCGAAGAGATGCTCGAGAAGGGTACGTGCCTTGCCAAAGCGCTCGCTCTCCTCGCTTGCCTGCTCATGCTCATGCTCGTACTGTGCGCAGTGGCGAGGGAGGAGGCGCCGGCCATGCCTCTGCTGCCCAGCGAGAAGGACAAGGGCCCGACCACCAGGGGAGCAGGAGGAGCGTCGGCGGCCGCCAAGGGCAGCAGCATCGCTAGCCCGGCCAGGCGTAAGGGCACGGGCACGGGCAAGGACAGCCACGAGCTGGTGCCCCTGGCGCAAGTGAACGCCGCTGCGGCGGCGGCAGCGGCGCCGCCGAGTGACGACTCGTCGCTGGCGAGCGCCGGGCCTGGGTCGCCGCCAAACTCGCTGTCGTTGTCAGGGTCCGCGGTGCTCGTCAGCGACACGGACGAGGACCTGTCCGACGATGAGATCATCACGGGCGAGGGCGAGGAGGGCCTGATCGGATCACACTACCTCGAAGCGCCCGATGAAGCAGAGATCGAGGAGGTACGCACACACGCTCGTAGAGCAGTGCATTCTGTGAGCGATCCGTAACGCTGCTGACACTGCTGATCGGTCACATTGCGCAGATGGACGCGCTGTTCGATCAGCTGCGGCAAGGCGAGGCCGGGCTGAAGCGAAGGGACATCGGGTCGTTCAATAAGGTCAAGGACTGTTTCAGGGCCTTCGAGGTGGTGATGTGGCTGATGACGCGACTCGGAATCGAAGAGGAGATGGCGATTCGTGTGGGCCAGCAGCTCTGCAAGCTGGGCTACATCTATCGAGCGCGAGACGGAGGCGACGAACCCTTTGCCAACTCCACCGATATCTACAAGTTTGCGGTCGACGATGATCTCAACGTACTCAACATGCGCCGCAGGTGGAAGCACCGACCTCGTCCTCCCCTCGAGGTGGCACAAGCCCTCGAGGATCGGCTTCGTGCCCTCTTTGACGTCTACGTGTCGCCCGACGGTCGATTGGTGGACTACCCAGGGTACCTTGTACTCCCGTGTGACCACCATCAAGGCGTATTAATGATCTGACCACACGTGCTCAGGCTTGCCAAGTCGGTGGACTTTCACAATTACACCAACACAGTCCTGGAACTGCAGACGATGGACCTCAGCGGTGTCGGAGAGGCTCAGCTCAAGGCCTTCTTCATCAACGTGTACAATGGTATTGCCCTGCACGGCCTTGCCGTGTTAGGCTCGCCCTCGACTCCCGGTGAGAGGGCCGCCTTCTTCGACGAGCTGGCCTACATCGTGGCCGGCCACCGCTACTCCCTCTACGATATCAAGCACGGAATCCTCAGGTACCGTCATGACCACGACCTGAACTCGTAATGCGAGATCCCGACCTGATCGTGATGGTATGGTTAGGGGCAACCGCAAACCGCCAGGCGTCGCCGTGCGTCGGTTCTCCAAGTCTGATCCACGGCTCGAGTGGACCATCCGTGAGCTCGATCCGCGAATACATTTTGCGTTGGTGTGCGGCACACGCTCGTGCTCTCGCTTGAGGGTCTACCCCACGCGATCCTACAGCGTGCCCCTGGACTCGCCTCTGATCGAGCGTCATCCGCACCTGTTCCCCGCCGAGGCCGCCGGATTGGCGCCTCCAGGCAGTTTGGCTTCGGTTGACGTCGACAAGGAGCTCACCATGGCCACCGAGGAGTACATTGCCGAGACGACTTCCATCGTTTTTGGTATGACCGTCGGTCGTACGTGTGCTGTTGTACACTTTGTACTCATGTGTCTGCTTGGTTGCCTTCTTCCCTCAGATCTGCGTCAGGTTCTCATCGCGCGTACGTTTGGTTGGTTCCACGATGACTTTGGCGCAAGCGACAAGGATTTGCTGGCCTGGATCATTCCCTACCTGCGCGACACCTCGCTCCAGGCAGACCTCGTCGGGTGCCTTCATGACCTCCAGTTCGAGGTACGCGTGCTCGTAAACCGTCACCGCCAATCGACCATTCGAGCCAGCACGTTTCTGACCGCAACACCAGGTGCGCTGTGGTCACTGGAACTTCGAGCTCAACGTGTGGGAGAGGCCGGTGTCCGATGTGGTCGGCGACAAGGGCCCGCTCATCCTGCCCTGCTACGGCTTCCGTCGCGAATTGGGCAGCGAACGTACCGCCGCGATCCGGCTCTTTGGCCAGGAGATTGCCGCCAACGAGACGCATCTCTATCGCACTCACTTCAACAGCCGGTACGCCCAGCAGGTCTTCTATTAACGCGAGCTTTCACATTGGACCTTACTCGTGGCCTGGGCTACTGTGCTGCATACAGGACGCACTCCAACTTCATGTGCAAGGACTCTGACGAGGGAGCCGTGGTCATCTGCGTGGCGCGAGAGGAGGCAGAGGCCGAGAACGGCGCTCCGTCGCAAGCCGCACCGCGCAAGAAGGCCGGAACCAAGCCACTCAAGAAGTACCGCGTTCTCATCCGTACTCCCAGGGTAACCACCGCGCTGCGTTGCGTGATCTTGATTTCGCCCTTCTTCCTCTCGAAGACTGCTAACCATGCTAACCAACCCCCCAGGTCGACACGCAGATCGTGCTCAGCGCTTCCGGTCAGAAGGAACTGTTCGAGTCGCTGCGGGCGGTGTACTCCTTCGCCGACAAGCGCACGCTGGTGCTAATCGACGACCCCAAGTTCTGCGAGAACCTGCTCTCTCTTGATGAAACGATGGTGCGTGTGAACTATCATCCCCAGCACGCAATGCATTGCGTGCTGCCGCTCACTGTTGACTCTTCCTTGTCCTTGCGGCGAGCAGCTCTACACCGAGTACAAGTTTGGCGTGCTGTATTACAAGGACGGTCAGACCAACGAAGACGACATGTTTGGCAATGTGGACACCTCGCCCGAGTACGAGGAGTTCCTTCAGCTGTTGGGTCAGAAGGTGTGCCTTCCTCCGACATGCTACGCACACAACGTTCCTGTGCTCGTTCGAGTGCTGAATGCATTACGTGTGATGGCATCACACAGGTCCGCCTCCAAGGCTGGAAGCAATACGCAGCTGGCTTGGACACGGAGAAGAACCAGACGGGAACGCACTCCATCTTCACCACGTGGGAAAAGTACGTTCGCCTCTCCTTTGGCATGCCCTGGCCAACTTCGAAGCCCCCCACCTCCTCTCTGCTCACCGCTTGCGAAACGTGTTCAGCCATGAGATCATGTTCCATGTGAGCACCATGCTGCCGTACTCGAAGAAGGACAAGCAGCAGATTGAGCGCAAGAGGCACTTGGGCAACGACGCCGTGCTCATTGTCTTCCACGACGGAACGACTCCGTTCCAACCACAGTGTATTACGTCTAAGTACAGCCAGGTACTGCCACCACGCTTTCCCCCTTGGCTGTGTGCCGCATGGAGGCGCTCAAATGGCTAACGCGGCGGCGCAACGTGTGCTCTATCGTTAGATCTACCTGGTCGTGCAGGCGGTCAAGCAGGAGGGCGGTGAGGTCATGTACAGGCTGGGCGTTGCGTCGAGGGAAGATGTCCCCGAATACGGCCCACCACTGCCCAATCCTCCCCTGTTCCCGGCGGGAGCGCAGGCCCGCGACTTCATTTTCAAGAAGAGTACGCCGTCTCCCTCCCTCTCTGCCCATTCATGCGCAATTCATCACCATCACGAACTAGTTCAACTGACCACTCGCTTCACCTTGGCCAATCAGTGGTGGGAGGTCTCAGGGCGAGCATGAAGGGACCCGACTTCGCCAAGCGGATCGCTCACTCGCGAGGACTCGCGCTCAACTCCTATGCCGAGAAGTATCTCAACTAGACCCCCGGTCCCGGGTCACTCTCCAGCTCTATCCAACAACATGTATATGTCAATATGTGGGTTTAGATTCCCATCTCGCCTGTACCATAGAGTCCACATCACGACTTTCGTTTTGGCGGTGGCGTGCCCTCCCCAGCTCTCGTGCCTGCGCCACCTCGTGCGCGAGCACCAGGGAACAGCCTCGCACGGCGCTTGCGGCGGCGATGAACCCAATCATCGACTTGGTCGACGAAAAGCAAGGGTTCTGTAGTGGTCTGTCACACGCACCCCAGCTGACCGTCTCGGACACTAACTCGGTTGGCTCGAAGAGTCCTTCCGCGATGTGCGCGACCAACTTCCGCGGAAACTCGGCATCGTGCGTTAACGGACCAATCGCTAATTAGTTATCGCGGAGCTCGGGAAGAACGGTCGGAATCCGAGGCACGTCGCCTTGGTTCCCTACGCGTGCCGGGTGCTTTTCTCGGGGATGCCGGCCAAGACGCTAAAGGAAACGGGCACGAGCCCGGCCGGGCCCTAGCGCTCGTCTAACGGTGCGAAGGGCCGGGCAAGTCGCCGCGTCTCTCTGGCACACACCCGCGGGCGTGTGCTCGTTTTGGGATCTGTAGCGAGAGAAGAGATCAGTCGTACACAATACACGCCCATCTCGCTACACGCGCAGCACAACGTCAAATTACTATCGACAGCGACATTCGATCGATTCCCCAGAGCTCTCTCTTTCAACCTCGCGAGAGAACCTCTCGAGTAGGGCCTACCTGCCTTTGAACGGCCGTTTGTGTGGAAGACAGGAGCCGAATCGGCCTCTCTGCATCCCTTGATCGAAGGAGAAGAAGGGGATAAGATGACTTCGTACAGCCGCGCCAGTTCCTACACCTTCCGCACGAGCTCCGCGCGAGCTCTGCGAACATCAGCCGCCAATGCAACTCGAAACAGCAGCGCCATGCTGCGCGAGTTCCTGTGGTGGTCTACGTCTGATGGAGGCCAGTACGTTGTGTCTACACCTCTCCTTCCTGTCCGGAGGCGCCAAATCTCAATTCTCGATCTCTGGCTGCGTTGGCGCAAATTCAGGAAGGCCGACCTCGACCCTGAGGCGATGACGAAACAGGAGCGGCTCAGTCGCATGCTACACGTCCAGAAGGAGTACACGCCCCTCCCCACCGCAGGCCCCCTCTTTGAGCACTTCATCGTGGTGGGGCTGCCCAACGTCAACGCGAAGCGGCCAGAGCTCCTCTTCTCCTACCCGCCCAGCAACCCGTACGTTATCTGCTCTTTGGCTTGCGGTCCCGTTCCCGTCCTCTGACCTGAGCCGTTGGCGTGCTGCGCGTGATGACCTTCCACACCTCCAACAGAGTAACGATCCCTGGTCTGGCCGACTTTTGCTTCCCTTCGGGCATTCTGTCCAAGCGGCTGCGAAAGACCAAGTCGAACAGCAACCTGCTGCAGGTGGTCTACAGCCAGTCCTACCATCACGAGCCTGAGAACGCGTACGTGTTCCTGCTGACCACGGCCGAGAGGGAGTTCCTCTACGGCGTGTGCGTTGTCAAGCACGAGAGCGTCCAGGTATGCTCGCTTCCTTGCTTGTTTCAGCTGAATGCCACCACACATGAAAGCTCAAGACTCACGCTGTGGCCATGGTGTTCAGAACAAGCCGTCGTTTTTCCCTCGCGACTGCCCGTCCCCAGTAATCGATGGACCCGACGTGGTGGCTCCTCGGTGCTACTGCTTCGTATCGCGATTCCCATTCTTCAAGCTCCACTTTGACACCATCTACAGCATACTAGGTACCCGCATTGACGCTCGCCGCCGGCTGGCTCTGTGTGTGGACAGGTCGGTACTAACGTGTAGTGATTGTGCCTGCAGATCTCGAATATATGGCCAGCGTGTCTGACCTGCAAAGCATGCCTGCTGGCATGGGCGGACGGGAGGCTCCGCCAGCGCTCGCTCACTCGCAGTCGATGCCCGCTCTGGTCGCACCCCCGGAGAAGAAGAAGAAGAAGATCCGCTTGCGCAGCCGCTCGAACGGAATCGACGGCGGTGATTCGAATGCGTCAGCGGCACAGGACCAGTCGCCGTTCCCTGGCATTCCACTTCACACTATACATAAGATGCCAGATCAGCCCGTCAGAGTGGAGAAGCCATTCATCGTCGAGAAGTACCGGAGCCGAGACGGCGACGCTTCGAGCACATCTACGGAAGTGACTGCGGACGTGACTAGTTCGAGCCGCGAACAGGCTGCGATCAGGGAACGCAGCCCTGTCATTGAAGTGGACAGCACAGTCTGCCCGAGCTCGCCAGTGCTTTCGGTAAGCGACGACGCGCTCGCAGACGACAGCGGCGAGTACGACTCGGTCGACAATCGAGGCAGAGAGAGCGGGTCGGAGGACGGGGAATCCCCGCTTGTGAGCTCATCCAGAAAGGGATCCGACTGGAAGCGAAAGGCCCTCGCGGGCCGAGGCCTCGTCCCCGGTCTCGCCGACGACAAAGGCAAGGAAAAGGAGGAAGAGAAGGAAGTCGAGAAGAGGCAGAACCCCGTGGTCAAGGTGCTTCACGAGTATCTCGCGTTGCCCATTCCCAGACCCAACCACACAGCCACCTTCTTCGTCCACAAGGGACTCCAGACGCTAAGGTAACGTGCCATCACATCTCGCCCACAACCTGTGTGCTACGACTCACAATCTATGCTGAACACAGGTTCCACCGGCCGGCGTTCCAAGACAAGGAACATCTGCTGGCGGACTACTGTCTGCCGCTCACCTTCCACCTTCTCTCCACCGACAACCTCATCACATTCATCACCGCCTGCCTCTTGGAGAAGAGGGTCGTGGTCCACTCCTCTCATCTTCGTTATCTTTCCGCCGTCGTGTACGTCGACTCCTAGAGTCCCCGCCTTCTCGTTGTCGTCAGTTGTCTGACTTGGTGTGCTGCAGGCTCTCCGTGATGCCTCTCCTACGGCCATTCGAGTACCATTCTGTGCAGATCCCCATCGTGCCCGACATGCTGGTCGATCTGCTCGACGCCCCCGTGCCCTTCATCGTCGGCCTCACGTCCTCCCCCTCGAAGCAAAGCTGCACCAAGGACAACAAGGAGTTTGTGATCATCGACCTGGACAACGATAAGGTCACCACCAAGGAGGCGCTCTGTCCGCTTCCTCAGCTCAAAGAACTGTACGCCCCCGCACCACTGCCTTATTTTGCACTCAGCCATCAAATGCTTCAACAAAGGCCGTTGCTCACGTTTGATGAATGTTCATGATGACGCTCAGGCGCAAGAAGCTGAAACCGCTGCTGAAGGTGGTGTCAGCCGGACGACAGAGCGGGAAGGTGCCGTTTACCCCGACCGACGAACAGATGTCCTGCTGCCACGGCGCCGGCCTCATCCTCCAGACCTACTTCGCCACTCTCTTTGCCAACTTCCGCACCTACTGCCTATGCGACAAGTGCGTCCCTCCATCTCTCTCTGTCTCTCTTGTCCTTCATCTTCGCCATCTTCGTCATCGTCTGTACTCAAGACGCTCACGACATTGTCATCGCCATCTCTCACAGGACGGACTCGGAGAAGCCGATAACGGTGTTCTTGAAGGAGTCGTTCTTGAACGATCAGGTGCGATCATCGCGGCCCTTCCTCGTCCGCTTCCTCGAGACGCGGATCTTCTTCCAGTACTGCGACCAGCGCCTGCGACAGATCGACGCTCCGCCCACCACCAACTTCGCCACCTTCTAGCCTCGAGGCACACAGATCCGCTTCTTGCTTCTCTTCCTCTTCATCATCCTCATCCATCACAGACTACGCCTGCGACGACAACCCGATATTCTCTGAGCCTCCACACTTCACGCTCCTCTCGATCTCTTCCTCTCTACCCCAACCTCGACGTCGTGGTCTTGCCATGCGATCTCGCGGCGCGCGTTGGAGACCCCTCAGATCTTGGAGCTTTCGCTTTCTTCTTTTTGTACAGACTCTCACCACATAATGAACAACACTGTAAAGAACATCTCGAGCGAGAGATCGAACCATTCGTATTGGGCAAGGACTGTACAGCGAAGATCGTGCGCGCTACGCAAAGGTGGCCTTGACTCGATTGATGTTCACCTTCTTGCGGAAGTAGAGCTCCATCGTCCGCTTGTCGTTGAAGCCCTTGAGCGTGCGTCGCAGATCGGCAATGTCCACGCCCGGACAGAGCAGGAACTCGCGCTCGATCACGTCCTCGTCCACCCCGAGGATCTTGAGGAGCGTGGCCACGAAGACGCCCGTTCGATCCTTGCCCGCGTGGCAGTGCACGAGGACGGGGAACTTGATGTTCGTCGTCGCCTCCTCCTTCTTCTCGAAGAGCTTCATCCCCTCCGCGAGCCATTCCCGTACCTCGGCCGTGGTGGTCTCGTATTTGTCGAATTTGTTGGGGATCGCGAGATGCACCCAGTCCACGTCTGGCACGCTGCCATCGCCCAGAGGGTACTTGATCTTCTCGAATTGGCGCGTATCGTCCTCGCCCATGCGCAGGTTGATGATGGTTCGCGGCTTGCCCAGCTCCTCCCAGGTGCAAAAGTCGATGAGGCCGCATCGATATATCTTGCCCTTGGGGACGATCACGCGCCCCGGCACGAGCTGCTCCAATGCCTCGCCCAAATCTCGCCAATTCTTCATCTTTACCTCCATTTCTTCGTCTTCTCCCTTGCTTTATCTAACAACGCAACGCACCTTTGCCTTGCTGATCTCACCTTCATCTCCAACGGTGTTAGCTGAAGCCATCTTCAATTCAAATGTCTCAATTTGCAAATTCGTTCTTAGAAAAACGGAAACATTGCGTTTCAGTTTGAAATTGACAAAATCAATCTGAGAGAGATTTCGGCAAGGTGCTGCTCGACTGGCACCACGAGAGCACAGTGGCCGTGTACGCAAGGCTCCGGAGGCGGCGCTGATGATGCCGGATGGCCATCAGGCCTGACAAGCGCAGGTCCGGAGCACACACGCACGGGAGCTGCATCCAACCGCAAAACGGCGAGAGCTCTCGGGGCCTTGCACCTCGGCAGGTTTGTCTCGCTGTTCATTCCGCACAAACACCACCGACCTCACACATCACCATCACCATCACACCGCCACCATGCGCTCAGCTTCATCCTCACCATCACGGCTCTGTCTCGCGGCGCTTCTGGTGCTTGCGGCTGGGCTCTTCTTCCACGGCCCGTTCGCCAAAGCCCACTCCTGCCAGCACGACCGCGTCGCTCCCGAGTGCGTGCATCTTCCTCCCTTCTTGCATCTTCTTCTTAAGTCTTCAGTCTCTCACGTCTGCATCAGGTTTCGAGCAACGTGGGTCACCACCACACAGGGCTACGACCAGCCGACTCTCCACAAACGCCAGAACGGTACGCACCGTCATCACATGACGATAGAGGGGCGATGATCCGCTTGATGGACACCCTAACCCTCCTCACGCTTTGTGACGCGTCCTTGGTCATCTTCTCCGATCCTCCGCTCAGCCAGGGCCAACGCCACGGACGATGGCTACCGACCGATCCGCATTCGGGCCGATTATAGCAACATGAACATCGACACTGACCTGGTACGCTGCTGGTGCATCCGCTTGATGAGACCGCCTCTCTTTCACTCATGCACACTCTCCTTCCTGGCGTACACACAGGAAGGGTACATCAGCAAGGTGCTGATGCCCACGGCCATCAGGTGGATTAGCAGCGCGCTCTCCGTGCTCCCAGTTCAGGGCAATCTCACGCTCCAGGTGCGTTCACACGACTCGTTGCTCTTTGATCAACGCCAAACGTCTCTATCTCTCTCTACACTCGGAGCTAACACTGGGGCTCGGTTGGGGTTGCGTGCAGAGACAATGCATCCGGTACTACACCAATCCGTTCCGCTGCATCGAGTACGCCGAGCCCACATGCGGCAGACTGGTGCGTACACACACACACAAGCCCCGCTCCCTTGATCGTCCTCTGCTATTTAGGTCCTGATGCGCCCGCTCACACCCGCGTCTCTGTGCCGATCCGCAGGTGTCCATTCCATCGGCGCACCTGGACTCGGGCTTGCCCAGCACGGACTTTGTCGTCTACGTGACCAACCAGCCGACCACCGGCGGGGAGATCGCCAGCGGAGGTTCGTACGCTCTCTCTCTCTCTCTCTCTCTCTCACACACTTGCTGGCCAAGACGAGCTAGATGGTTGCGCTTGCGGTCGTGGAGCGAATGTGTTTTGGTGGTCTGATGGTGACGCCGATGATTGCGTGCAGGAGCTTGCCAGTTCGATCAGAACGGAAGGCCCATCGCCGGCAGCGTCAACTTCAGCCCCAACAACTTTGGAACCGCACAGAGTTCGTGTGCCCGCTCACTGCTGAAGGGAGACGGTGCGCGTCTCCTCCAACCATGGCTCTGATCGCTCACGTGCGTGTGTGTCGTGGCGCAGATGGCTCGACCGACTTCCGCTATCAGCTCAACGCCGTCATCCACGAGATGTTCCACGCACTCGGCTTCTCCTCTTCGCTCTTTAGCATGTGGCGCAACAGCGATGGCGAGCTCTACGACTCTGGTACGCCACGCACACACTCACTTACGCACGCGCATCAAGCACCCTGACACGGTCGACTGTTCGGCTTTTACAGTCACGCGGACCTTCAACGAGAGGAACAGGACGGTGACCAAGCTGATCACTCCCACAGCGCTGAGCAAGGCGCGCCAGTTCTTTAACTGCTCGACCCTCAACGGCGTCGAGCTTGAGAATCAGGTACCACACAGCTTGCGGGTGCGACATGATGCCGACGAGTTGTTGAGACGGACGTCTGTCCATGTGTGAATGTCCATTGACTTCATCAGGGAGGCCAAGGAACTGCTGGGTCGCACTGGGAGAAGCGCGTGCTCAACGTACGTGCACAGGCAAAAGCTCTTTATGTTGCGCGCAACGCTTACGCTCTCCTCCTTTGGCTTCCGCAGCAAGAGTTCATGACAGGCGTGGGCGTCTACGGCGACTACTCGGCAAAGACGGCCATCACCTTGGCCGCTATGGAGGTACACTCGTCCAATCTCCAACAACCAACTTCTCCCACTCAACCGCCACGTTCTCCATTGATGCTACAGGACTCTGGATGGTATCGTGCCAACTACTCGGCCGCTGAGACTCTACGTACGCGCTCCATGCACACGAACGCATATGAATGCGCACACGCTCGTGATTGCGCAGTGCTGATCACGCACAACAGATTGGGGCGCTGGAGCGGGATGCGGATTCACCACGAACTCGTGCCTGAGCTTACCGGGTCCCAGCACGCTGTTCCCCGCCTACTTCTGCACCGACAACAGCCGTCTGTACTGCGCCCCGGGTCGCTTGACCCGCGCCAGCTGCAATCTGGTACGCGAGTCCACATCTGTGTGCCCTCACTCTCCAGTCTCGCACCGCACGCGATGACGCTCACGCTCGGCCTTGCACGTTCAATCCATCCATCGATGCACACAGGCCACCTACACGCAGAGCCTGCCGTCGGCCTACCAGTACTTCAGCGATCCTAGCGAGGGCGGCGCCCTCGACCTCATTGACTTCTGCCCCTACTACCAACCGTTCCGGATCCAGGTACGGCGGCGTGTGTCGTCCTTGGGCGGCTGCTTGATCAAGTCACACGACGGAGCTGACCGCGTTCGCTGTGGCGTCACACAGGGTACGAACCGCACTTCGATGTGCACTGATCCGTTCAATCAACCGCCGATCAACTACTGGGGCGAGTCGTACGGGACCAGCTCTCGCTGCTTCGAGTCCACGATCACCGACAACAGGTACGTCTGTCGCTCACCACTAGCAAGCGAGCGGACCAGTGCTAGTTCACTCACAGCCGGCGTTTGCGCGGCGTGCAGCTTCTCGTCGTACCAGGTCAATGCCGGCAGCACTTGCCACAACTTCCGCTGCACAAACGGAACTCTTCAGGTTCCTCACTCCCTCCCCGCTCGCGCACACGCACCACCGCACGCATCACACGCATGCGGATGGTAACGAGAGAGCGAATGTTTTCTTCGATCAGGTGTCGATCAAGAGCTCGTGGGTGACGTGTCCGAGGGCCGGGGGAGCCATCAGCGTGCCCAAGTTCAGGGGGTCGTTCACCTGCCCGCCCGCGACCGAGATGTGCTGATGATACGGACGCTGCTGCTGCCTTCCTGTCGGTTGTTATTGTTGTTGTTCCTGTTGTTGCTCGACGTGTGATGTACATACTCAAAAGCCTCACGGCCTAGAACATCGAGCGAGGGATCGTATGCCTTCCTCGCCACCAGGCGCTGGAGCTCGTCGTCCATGAGCTGCAACGTGACGTCTTGGTCGCGCAGGTAGCCCTCGACCTCGAGTTCGCCGACGTTGAATCCAGCCAGCAGCGCCGCCTTGGCAGCCCCATGGACCTTCATCGTCGTGAAGAGGGTGAAGGTGATTCGCGAGATCTTCTCGATGCCATGCTTCACGAGAACGGGAAGGATGTTGGAGATGCCGTGCTGGCCCTTGACAATGATCCCTGTCATCTTCTGATCGTCGCGCTTCCGCTTGGCCACGGCACCGCCGTGCAAGATCACCTTGTCGAGAAGGCCGCACTTGACCTGGAGGGTGTGTATCTCGTAGGCGCCCTCCTCGTCCTCGTCCGCGAGGATGAACGGGCCCCTTGTCGTGCCCCGGGCCGAAGAAGAGACCGGCCATGGCCATCATGCCCTCGGCCACCGAATCGAGATTGAGCTTGGGTCTCCACGCTGTTGGCGGCTCCTCTGACACCCCCCAGAGGTGGTAGTTGGGGATCAGGCGCTCGCAGAGGTGTCTCTCCACGAGGTGGTCGTGGTGGGTCGGTCCTTGTGCCCAACCAAAGCACACCCCGAGAGTGGCCGACTTCAGCGTTTCGTTGGGCGCGTCCTCTGAGGCGATGAAGGACCGATAGACCGTCAGGTGCTCCGGCACGAGGACCTGGTAGGTGTATTGCTTCGTCTGATAGAGAAGGCCGCTGTTGAGCCACTTGACGAGCGACGTGGCGAGATCGGCTCCTTTGGCGAGACGTGGCTGGACGATGTCCCGTACCTCGGCCCAACTCAGCGTGACCAAGCTCCAGGGGTCCGCGTACGCGTCTGAGTTGCTGGCCAGGTAGCTGATGAGAGCAAAGATCGCCGGGTCGCGAGAGAGCGCCACCATGTATGGTCGTTCGTCGCAAAGCTGGCCGGGTCGGAGAGGTAGGTGCGGATGGAGCGTCCGACCCCTCCGGTGTGCTTGAAGCACTCAGTCGCGTCCTCGTGCGGTCGCGAAGAGGCGGCGATCATAGCCTCGAGCTCGTTCTTGTCGCGGACTGGACAGAGGTGGAACTCGCGGTAGACACTGCTGTTGAGATCGGGGTACTGGTTGGCCTGGGCCCGAGGGTGATGCAGGTAGGCGAGGTCAAGCACCTCGACGCTCGACCCCGAGATGACCCCAAAGGCGTGGTGCGGGCTCTTGCCCAGGGCCAGAATGTCTCGCACTATACGGTGGCATCGCTCATAGGACGTGTCGCATCGATCCACGTAGAGCGTCTGTATCTCGTCCAGGAACATGGCCACCCGATAGCCCTGGTCCCACACCTTCTCCAGGCATGTCGAGAAGTCGTCGCTTGCTTCGTCGTAGGGCAGTGGCAAGGACCTCCCCTGGATGACTGCAGACAGCAGCTCAACTGGCAGACTCTTGTCACCGATCTCGTAGTCGTGGTAGACGCAGATGAGCTTTGCACCCTGGAGCTTACCTAGGATCCAACACAGGCCCTTCATGAGGGTCGTCTTGCCGATGCCGCGGACTCCAGCGAGGAGCATGTTGGAGCCATTGCCGCTCATAGGCCTCGCTGAACAGAAGTCGATGACATTGCTGGTGGCCCTCTGAATGATTGTGTCAATTGTGGTTGAGGGGAAGAAATCAAAGGATGAGTTGCTAAGTGCAAGCTCATTCCATTGCTCCTTGACCTGTCCAAAAGCCACATTGAGATCAACAAGTGCTTCTTGTTTCCACCAGCTTGATGGTGTGTTGGGATTCTGTGCCATGAATCATTGTCAATCCTAACATCTCTATCATAACAATAAGAGAGGTGTTGTCATTGAGCTATGAAGTCTTTGGGTAAAAAAAGTGGTGTTTATTTGTCCATAAAATAAATATATATATAAATAAAATAGGTGATAAGCAAAGACATACCTCTTCAGCTGGTGTAATCTTGGCACGTTTGTGATCCAAGGGCGTTGCAGTATCATAAGCTTCTCCTTCATCACTGGAAAAGGCCTTGGCGAGGTCCTGCTTCACCAGTTCTTCTTCTTCTTCTTCTTCTTCAACCTCAGCTCGCGCCCGCTTGACCCCTTGCTGCTGTTCCTCTTCATTGTGAAGCTCTCCATCATCATCCTCCATCTCTCTTGGTTGGCAAGTAGAGGAAAACAACAAGTGTGTGTTGTGCACAGTCGTGTTTCCCTCCAAAAGCGGCAACCCCGCCCCAAAAATGGGGGAGCCATCAGCGTGCCCAAGTTCAGGCGATCGTTCACCTGCCCGCCCGCGACCGAGGTGTGCTGATGATACGGACGCTGGTTGTTGTTGTTGTTGTTCCTGTTGTTGTACGACGTGTGATGTACATACTCATATAGCCTCACGGCCTAGAACATCGAGCGAGGGATCGTCGAGGTACAGCTTCTGGGCGACGACGCGGCCGTCCTCCAGCCGGCGGCGGACCTCGACCACGACAGGCTGGTTGTTGAGCATGAGGCCCACGTTGGTGCGCACGTCGTGGTGTACCACCCACTCGGTCCGCGATCGGAGCTCGATCGCCACCACGAACGCCGACGGGCCCTTGCACTCTCGCACGGTCTTCTGCGACAGGCCGCGCTCGCGCATGGCGGCGTCGCCCAGTGTGACCGACTCCACGCCGCCGACGACCAGGTTGAGGCTCGGGTTGTCCACGACGTCCTGGAGCGTGACGCCGTGCGCCGTCGCCACCAGCATCACGCCACGTCTCGCAATCGTACAACACGCCTTGGCCTCTTCGCTCGTGCCTATCTGTTATGAGATCATGATGATAGTGATGAGCATGGCAATGCAGGTCGTGGCCGCGCTCTCTCGTACCTCGTCGACTACAATGATGTCGGGCGTATGGTTCTGCACGGCCTCGATCATGCGCTTGTGCTGCTCCGAGGCCATGGGCACCTGCATGCGCCTGGCGCCGCCGATGGCTGGGTGCGGAATGTCGCCGTCGCCCGCGATCTCGTTGGAGGTGTCGACGATCATCACGCTCCACTCGTCTTCGGCCAGCTTGCACGCCATCTCGCGGATGACCGACGTCTTGCCCATGCCCGGCGCGCCAAGCAGGAGGATCGATGCCTTGCGCTTGGCCGCGTCCTCCAGCACGTCGGCCACCATCGCTACGAGACCGCTGATGGTCTTGCCCACGCGGATTGTGACGCCCACCATGTCGCCCGCCCTGCTTCGGAGGCGCGATATGCGGTGCAACGTGCTCGCTATGCCTGCCCTGTCAGCCAACGCACGCACACGCACGCAGTGATGGTGAGCATGCTGTGGCATTGCTGAGGAGTCTGTGAGGAGAGTTGAGATCGCGGTACCTGTTCTCTGAGTCGAACCTGGTGACGCTCTGTGCGAACACGTGGAGGTCATCTTCGGTGACCACGTCCTCGAGCAGCTGCGCGACTCGAGGCAGGTCCGGCCCAGAGAAGCGGACCGAGGGCGTTCGCCCGAGATCGAGCACGACCTCAACCAGGCCCCGGAGGCAATCGGCGCTGCTGGCCAGGAGGGCATCCCGGAAGCGCTCGGGGAGTGCGTCAAGAATGACGCCCAGGTCCTCGTCATCTTGTCGAATGCGACACTCTTGAACGATCTCCCTCTGCTCCGTCTCCACGACCTCCACGCGAGGAGGCGCAGATCCCGCCAGTGCTGCTGTAGGCTGTGGCCTACCAGTAAAGCGCAGGCTGTCGATGTAGAGGCGCGACTCGCTCAGGGCGCGATCAAGCATGGCTCTGATCTCAAGCGCGTGCGCCATGCGATCGAATGCGCGGAGCAGGTGGCGGACGTCGTTGGCGGCGTAGCGGAGCATCTCCTCGGAGAGCGGGCGCCTGGACCAGTAGAGCGGGTCTCTCGTCCAGGCGAGCTTGACCGTCTCCCTGAGCTCGTTCCGTGCCCCGTCGGCATAGTGCTCCAGCACCGCGTTGAGGCCAGCGCTGTTCTCGATACCATCAGTGAGCAACGCGTGTCCCACTGCGTGCGGTGATCGTCCAAGGCCAGTGTGAGCAGTTTAGATCGGCTGTGAGGGTAGCGTGCAGACTTTAGGTACCTTGAGTGTCAAAGACGTTGTTGAGGAAGACGCCGTGCTGAGCGAGGAGAGCACGAGAGTCGGCTCTCAGGTCGTGGCCCACCTTGAGCACGTGGATGTCCTCGAGCAAGAGGCGCAGACCGCCCTCGGCGAAGAACTGATCGCCGCCGCGCAGGATGTCAAAGATGAAGCAGGCTCCGCTCCTGGCGGCGATCTGCAGAAGGCAGAGGCCGCCCTTCTCGACCGTCCACAGGTCGCCCTCGCAGTCCAGAGCGAGCGGATGGTCGTCCTTCAGCTTGCGCACCACATCGCGACAGTGTTGCACATCTTGCACGGTGATCACCGTCGCCAACGCGGCGTCGTTGTGACTGGCCACGACCGCCGTCGCAGCCGACGGTGACGGTCGCGTCGTTGGTACGGGTATGGTCGTTGGTACGGGTATGGTCGTTGGTACGGGTGTGGGCGCTGGCGACGTCGCGGTGCGTACGGTGAGGATGCCGGTGTTGGGCGCGGCCACGACGATGAAGCCGATCTCCTCGAGCAGCGCCGGGAGGCTGTCGCACATGGCCAGCTCCTCGGCGATGAACTCGAGATTGGCCGAGCGCTTCCTCGCGGCGTAGGCCGCCACCAGATCGTCCAGCCGGTGCGATCCAGACGCCAGCAGGGCGATCACATCAGCGCGGACGGCCTGTAGCAGAAGCGGACGGGCCAGGACGGCCCATACCCTGGGAGGCGTGCCGTGGATGGTCACCACACTCGGGAACCGACCGAGGAATTGCTTGAGCACTGTATCGTGTTGGCGCCAGGCCGGCAGCAGGGCGGGCAGGTTGGCCATCAACACGCCCTCGATGCGCTCGGTGAGGAGTTCCTGCAGGCGCTCCTTGACGGACTCCAGTGTGGAGGCTGGCTGCGTCCTCTCCATTGCTCCCTAGGGGCCTACAGCGAGAGCGGGAGAGTTCAGATCAGTCGGGGGGTAGTGAGCGAGGCAGGCGAGGAGTAATACCGGCTTGGCCGACAACGCCACCACAGAGGGGATTCGGATTCATTTCCAACTTGTCCTGGACAACATTCGGAGCCAAAAGCCGAAGAGTCGACTGGCGCGTCTCGCTGTAACAGAAGGCACCGTGTCTCGTGGTGTGACTCCAGCGTAGCCTGCAGCTGGTGAATACCGCGCACGAGGGTAATCCATGTGTGCAAAGGCTCTGTGTTGGATGAGAGGCGAAGATAGGCCAGAGTCTCAAACCACTTCTTCAGCATCATCGTCATGGTGATGGCCACGCCGCTTCTTCATCTTCTTCCTTCTCTTCGTCATCGCCTCGCTTTGACTCGTCTTCGTCCTTGCCCGTCCATTCTCGCTCCTTCTCCACAACCACGTCTTCCTCTTCTTCAATGAACTGTACGTCATCCTTGCCATCTTCTCCACCACCATCACCGTCAACTCCGCCGGCGCTGCCTCTGGCGTCTACCAGCGGGCGACGGGACCGCTTGGGTCCCCTGATGAGCTCCATGCGGTGCTTCTGCGCATAGCCGCGGAACGCCGCTTGGATCGTCGTGGCCGCGCCGTTGCGCTTGGCGTAGCGTTGCCGATAGACCTTCTGGATCTTCTTGGCCGCCTCGTTCCGCTTCTTGCGCCGGTAGTCGCGAAAGGTCGACTGGATCAGCAGCGCCGCCTGCTCCTCGCGCTCGCTCGGACCACTGTCCGAAGCGCCGCCAAGGCCGCCGCTGCCCTCTCCGCTTCGTGCGCCTTCGAGCTTGACGAGAATGGAGAATGCCTCCCACAGCTTCTGATACTCGTTGTCCCCGGCGGCTGCTGCTGCTTGCTCTCGTGACTTGTCTGCAACGTTGCCCTGGTGCTCAGCACCGCCGCGCGTCTCTCCCTCAGTCTCCATCGCCGTCGCCGGTGCGTGTCTCATCGTGCTCTCGAGTGCCGCCAGCCGCTTGAGCACGTCGGCCTTGAACGAGTCATCTGGCACGATCAACCCCCAACAACAGCACAGTGTCAGCTCAAGATTGCTTCAGGCCTCGGAGCGGCACTAGCTGAAGGTGCTCGTGTGTACCATACGACGGAGTAGTCTGGGTACTCACAGGAGGCGCTAAGAGAGCGGCAGAAGGTGCACTGCCGTGAGCAGATTCGATCGTCGTGGCCGTCGCAGGGTGAAGGTCACGGTATTCGAAATGCACGACGTTGCTCACGGGTGTGCGGTCGCCGAGCGTGATGCTCAGCGGCACAATGCCCGCAGCATGCGATGGCACAAAGCATCGTAGAACACCCTGCGAACGCACCCAAGTGTCAGTCCACACACGCACACACGCGCGCGCACAAGGAGACGTACTGGCTGCACAAAGTCGGCGGGCACCACGACGTTGTCGAACATGCACGTGAATCGTACCCCTGCACACACATCGCTCGCCTGAGTTAGGAGAGAGCGCGGGCGCACACACCAGAAGCAGCCGTACCTGGCGCAGTGGGCGGGAAGTGGCCTGTGATGAGCACCTTGGCCCCGCCCATGATGTAGTCCCACTCAGGCGAGAGCTCGTGGATCGTGGCGATCGTCGGCTTGCCCTGGTACTGCGGCGACACGCCCAGCGCGTACGGGTGGCGGCCGTAGTCGTCCACAGGAGAGGGCGAGCCAGGCAGGGGCGGATTGGAGGAAGGCGAGGACACGAGGGCCATCAGCTCTTCGTCCAGATCCC
>CDFA01019287.1:0-15561 GCA_000826305.1 Acanthamoeba healyi
ACGCGGACCCCTGGAGCTTGGTCACGCTGAGTTGGGCCGAGGTACGGGACATCGTCCAGCCACGTCTCGCCAAAGGAGCCGATCTCGCCACGTCGCTCGTCAAGTGGCTCAACAGCGGCCTTCTCTATCAGACGAAGCAATACACCTACCAGGTCCTCGTGCCGGAGCACCTGACGGTCTATCGGTCCTTCATCGCCTCAGAGGACGCGCCCAACGAAACGCTGAAGTCGGCCACTCTCGGGGTGTGCTTTGGTTGGGCACAAGGACCGACCCACCACGACCACCTCGTGGAGAGACACCTCTGCGAGCGCCTGATCCCCAACTACCACCTCTGGGGGGTGTCAGAGGAGCCGCCAACAGCGTGGAGACCCAAGCTCAATCTCGATTCGGTGGCCGAGGGCATGATGGCCATGGCCGGTCTCTTCTTCGGCCCGGGGCACGACAAGGGGCCCGTTCATCCTCGCGGACGAGGACGAGGAGGGCGCCTACGAGATACACACCCTCCAGGTCAAGTGCGGCCTTCTCGACAAGGTGATCTTGCACGGCGGTGCCGTGGCCAAGCGGAAGCGCGACGATCAGAAGATGACAGGGATCATTGTCAAGGGCCAGCACGGCATCTCCAACATCCTTCCCGTTCTCGTGAAGCATGGCATCGAGAAGATCTCGCGAATCACCTTCACCCTCTTCACGACGATGAAGGTCCATGGGGCTGCCAAGGCGGCGCTGCTGGCTGGATTCAACGTCGGCGAACTCGAGGTCGAGGGCTACCTGCGCGACCAAGACGTCACGTTGCAGCTCATGGACGACGAGCTCCAGCGCCTGGTGGCGAGGAAGGCATACGATCCCTCGCTCGATGTTCTAGGCCGTGAGGCTTTTGAGTATGTACATCACACGTCGAGCAACAACAGGAACAACAACAATAACAACCGACAGGAAGGCAGCAGCAGCGTCCGTATCATCAGCACATCTCGGTCGCGGGCGGGCAGGTGAACGACCCCCTGAACTTGGGCACGCTGATGGCTCCCCCGGCCCTCGGACACGTCACCCACGAGCTCTTGATCGACACCTGATCGAAGAAAACATTCGCTCTCTCGTTACCATCCGCATGCGTGTGATGCGTGCGGTGGTGCGTGTGCGCGAGCGGGGAGGGAGTGAGGAACCTGAAGAGTTCCGTTTGTGCAGCGGAAGTTGTGGCAAGTGCTGCCGGCATTGACCTGGTACGACGAGAAGCTGCACGCCGCGCAAACGCCGGCTGTGAGTGAACTAGCACTGGTCCGCTCGCTTGCTAGTGGTGAGCGACAGACGTACCTGTTGTCGGTGATCGTGGACTCGAAGCAGCGAGAGCTGGTCCCGTACGACTCGCCCCAGTAGTTGATCGGCGGTTGATTGAACGGATCAGTGCACATCGAAGTGCGGTTCGTACCCTGTGTGACGCCACAGCGAACGCGGTCAGCTCCGTCGTGTGACTTGATCAAGCAGCCGCCCAAGGACGACACACGCCGCCGTACCTGGATCCGGAACGGTTGGTAGTAGGGGCAGAAGTCAATGAGGTCGAGGGCGCCGCCCTCGCTAGGATCGCTGAAGTACTGGTAGGCCGACGGCAGGCTCTGCGTGTAGGTGGCCTGTGTGCATCGATGGATGGATTGAACGTGCAAGGCCGAGCGTGAGCGTCATCGCGTGCGGTGCGAGACTGGAGAGTGAGGGCACACAGATGTGGACTCGCGTACCAGATTGCAGCTGGCGCGGGTCAAGCGACCCGGGGCGCAGTACAGACGGCTGTTGTCGGTGCAGAAGTAGGCGGGGAACAGCGTGCTGGGACCCGGTAAGCTCAGGCACGAGTTCGTGGTGAATCCGCATCCCGCTCCAGCGCCCCAATCTGTTGTGCGTGATCAGCACTGCGCAATCACGAGCGTGTGCGCATTCATATGCGTTCGTGTGCATGGAGCGCGTACGTAGAGTCTCAGCGGCCGAGTAGTTGGCACGATACCATCCAGAGTCCTGTAGCATCAATGGAGAACGTGGCGGTTGAGTGGGAGAAGTTGGTTGTTGGAGATTGGACGAGTGTACCTCCATAGCGGCCAAGGTGATGGCCGTCTTTGCCGAGTAGTCGCCGTAGACGCCCACGCCTGTCATGAACTCTTGCTGCGGAAGCCAAAGGAGGAGAGCGTAAGCGTTGCGCGCAACATAAAGAGCTTTTGCCTGTGCACGTACGTTGAGCACGCGCTTCTCCCAGTGCGACCCAGCAGTTCCTTGGCCTCCCTGATGAAGTCAATGGACATTCACACATGGACAGACGTCCGTCTCAACAACTCGTCGGCATCATGTCGCACCCGCAAGCTGTGTGGTACCTGATTCTCAAGCTCGACGCCGTTGAGGGTCGAGCAGTTAAAGAACTGGCGCGCCTTGCTCAGCGCTGTGGGAGTGATCAGCTTGGTCACCGTCCTGTTCCTCTCGTTGAAGGTCCGCGTGACTGTAAAAGCCGAACAGTCGACCGTGTCAGGGTGCTTGATGCGCGTGCGTAAGTGAGTGTGTGCGTGGCGTACCAGAGTCGTAGAGCTCGCCATCGCTGTTGCGCCACATGCTAAAGAGCGAAGAGGAGAAGCCGAGTGCGTGGAACATCTCGTGGATGACGGCGTTGAGCTGATAGCGGAAGTCGGTCGAGCCATCTGCGCCACGACACACACGCACGTGAGCGATCAGAGCCATGGTTGGAGGAGACGCGCACCGTCTCCCTTCAGCAGTGAGCGGGCACACGAACTCTGTGCGGTTCCAAAGTTGTTGGGGCTGAAGTTGACGCTGCCGGCGATGGGCCTTCCGTTCTGATCGAACTGGCAAGCTCCTGCACGCAATCATCGGCGTCACCATCAGACCACCAAAACACATTCGCTCCACGACCGCAAGCGCAACCATCTAGCTCGTCTTGGCCAGCAAGTGTGTGAGAGAGAGAGAGAGAGAGAGAGAGCGTACGAACCTCCGCTGGCGATCTCCCCGCCGGTGGTCGGCTGGTTGGTCACGTAGACGACAAAGTCCGTGCTGGGCAAGCCCGAGTCCAGGTGCGCCGATGGAATGGACACCTGCGGATCGGCACAGAGACGCGGGTGTGAGCGGGCGCATCAGGACCTAAATAGCAGAGGACGATCAAGGGAGCGGGGCTTGTGTGTGTGTGTACGCACCAGTCTGCCGCATGTGGGCTCGGCGTACTCGATGCAGCGGAACGGATTGGTGTAGTACCGGATGCATTGTCTCTGCACGCAACCCCAACCGAGCCCCAGTGTTAGCTCCGAGTGTAGAGAGAGATAGAGACGTTTGGCGTTGATCAAAGAGCAACGAGTCGTGTGAACGCACCTGGAGCGTGAGATTGCCCTGAACTGGGAGCACGGAGAGCGCGCTGCTAATCCACCTGATGGCCGTGGGCATCAGCACCTTGCTGATGTACCCTTCCTGTGTGTACGCCAGGAAGGAGAGTGTGCATGAGTGAAAGAGAGGCGGTCTCATCAAGCGGATGCACCAGCAGCGTACCAGGTCAGTGTCGATGTTCATGTTGCTATAATCGGCCCGAATGCGGATCGGTCGGTAGCCATCGTCCGTGGCGTTGGCCCTGGCTGAGCGGAGGATCGGAGAAGATGACCAAGGACGCGTCACAAAGCGTGAGGAGGGTTAGGGTGTCCATCAAGCGGATCATCGCCCCTCTATCGTCATGTGATGACGGTGCGTACCGTTCTGGCGTTTGTGGAGAGTCGGCTGGTCGTAGCCCTGTGTGGTGGTGACCCACGTTGCTCGAAACCTGATGCAGACGTGAGAGACTGAAGACTTAAGAAGAAGATGCAAGAAGGGAGGAAGATGCACGCACTCGGGAGCGACGCGGTCGTGCTGGCAGGAGTGGGCTTTGGCGAACGGGCCGTGGAAGAAGAGCCCAGCCGCAAGCACCAGAAGCGCCGCGAGACAGAGCCGTGATGGTGAGGATGAAGCTGAGCGCATGGTGGCGGTGTGATGGTGATGGTGATGTGTGAGGTCGGTGGTGTTTGTGCGGAATGAACAGCGAGACAAACCTGCCGAGGTGCAAGGCCCCGAGAGCTCTCGCCGTTTTGCGGTTGGATGCAGCTCCCGTGCGTGTGTGCTCCGGACCTGCGCTTGTCAGGCCTGATGGCCATCCGGCATCATCAGCGCCGCCTCCGGAGCCTTGCGTACACGGCCACTGTGCTCTCGTGGTGCCAGTCGAGCAGCACCTTGCCGAAATCTCTCTCAGATTGATTTTGTCAATTTCAAACTGAAACGCAATGTTTCCGTTTTTCTAAGAACGAATTTGCAAATTGAGACATTTGAATTGAAGATGGCTTCAGCTAACACCGTTGGAGATGAAGGTGAGATCAGCAAGGCAAAGGTGCGTTGCGTTGTTAGATAAAGCAAGGGAGAAGACGAAGAAATGGAGGTAAAGATGAAGAATTGGCGAGATTTGGGCGAGGCATTGGAGCAGCTCGTGCCGGGGCGCGTGATCGTCCCCAAGGGCAAGATATATCGATGCGGCCTCATCGACTTTTGCACCTGGGAGGAGCTGGGCAAGCCGCGAACCATCATCAACCTGCGCATGGGCGAGGACGATACGCGCCAATTCGAGAAGATCAAGTACCCTCTGGGCGATGGCAGCGTGCCAGACGTGGACTGGGTGCATCTCGCGATCCCCAACAAATTCGACAAATACGAGACCACCACGGCCGAGGTACGGGAATGGCTCGCGGAGGGGATGAAGCTCTTCGAGAAGAAGGAGGAGGCGACGACGAACATCAAGTTCCCCGTCCTCGTGCACTGCCACGCGGGCAAGGATCGAACGGGCGTCTTCGTGGCCACGCTCCTCAAGATCCTCGGGGTGGACGAGGACGTGATCGAGCGCGAGTTCCTGCTCTGTCCGGGCGTGGACATTGCCGATCTGCGACGCACGCTCAAGGGCTTCAACGACAAGCGGACGATGGAGCTCTACTTCCGCAAGAAGGTGAACATCAATCGAGTCAAGGCCACCTTTGCGTAGCGCGCACGATCTTCGCTGTACAGTCCTTGCCCAATACGAATGGTTCGATCTCTCGCTCGAGATGTTCTTTACAGTGTTGTTCATTATGTGGTGAGAGTCTGTACAAAAAGAAGAAAGCGAAAGCTCCAAGATCTGAGGGGTCTCCAACGCGCGCCGCGAGATCGCATGGCAAGACCACGACGTCGAGGTTGGGGTAGAGAGGAAGAGATCGAGAGGAGCGTGAAGTGTGGAGGCTCAGAGAATATCGGGTTGTCGTCGCAGGCGTAGTCTGTGATGGATGAGGATGATGAAGAGGAAGAGAAGCAAGAAGCGGATCTGTGTGCCTCGAGGCTAGAAGGTGGCGAAGTTGGTGGTGGGCGGAGCGTCGATCTGTCGCAGGCGCTGGTCGCAGTACTGGAAGAAGATCCGCGTCTCGAGGAAGCGGACGAGGAAGGGCCGCGATGATCGCACCTGATCGTTCAAGAACGACTCCTTCAAGAACACCGTTATCGGCTTCTCCGAGTCCGTCCTGTGAGAGATGGCGATGACAATGTCGTGAGCGTCTTGAGTACAGACGATGACGAAGATGGCGAAGATGAAGGACAAGAGAGACAGAGAGAGATGGAGGGACGCACTTGTCGCATAGGCAGTAGGTGCGGAAGTTGGCAAAGAGAGTGGCGAAGTAGGTCTGGAGGATGAGGCCGGCGCCGTGGCAGCAGGACATCTGTTCGTCGGTCGGGGTAAACGGCACCTTCCCGCTCTGTCGTCCGGCTGACACCACCTTCAGCAGCGGTTTCAGCTTCTTGCGCCTGAGCGTCATCATGAACATTCATCAAACGTGAGCAACGGCCTTTGTTGAAGCATTTGATGGCTGAGTGCAAAATAAGGCAGTGGTGCGGGGGCGTACAGTTCTTTGAGCTGAGGAAGCGGACAGAGCGCCTCCTTGGTGGTGACCTTATCGTTGTCCAGGTCGATGATCACAAACTCCTTGTTGTCCTTGGTGCAGCTTTGCTTCGAGGGGGAGGACGTGAGGCCGACGATGAAGGGCACGGGGGCGTCGAGCAGATCGACCAGCATGTCGGGCACGATGGGGATCTGCACAGAATGGTACTCGAATGGCCGTAGGAGAGGCATCACGGAGAGCCTGCAGCACACCAAGTCAGACAACTGACGACAACGAGAAGGCGGGGACTCTAGGAGTCGACGTACACGACGGCGGAAAGATAACGAAGATGAGAGGAGTGGACCACGACCCTCTTCTCCAAGAGGCAGGCGGTGATGAATGTGATGAGGTTGTCGGTGGAGAGAAGGTGGAAGGTGAGCGGCAGACAGTAGTCCGCCAGCAGATGTTCCTTGTCTTGGAACGCCGGCCGGTGGAACCTGTGTTCAGCATAGATTGTGAGTCGTAGCACACAGGTTGTGGGCGAGATGTGATGGCACGTTACCTTAGCGTCTGGAGTCCCTTGTGGACGAAGAAGGTGGCTGTGTGGTTGGGTCTGGGAATGGGCAACGCGAGATACTCGTGAAGCACCTTGACCACGGGGTTCTGCCTCTTCTCGACTTCCTTCTCTTCCTCCTTTTCCTTGCCTTTGTCGTCGGCGAGACCGGGGACGAGGCCTCGGCCCGCGAGGGCCTTTCGCTTCCAGTCGGATCCCTTTCTGGATGAGCTCACAAGCGGGGATTCCCCGTCCTCCGACCCGCTCTCTCTGCCTCGATTGTCGACCGAGTCGTACTCGCCGCTGTCGTCTGCGAGCGCGTCGTCGCTTACCGAAAGCACTGGCGAGCTCGGGCAGACTGTGCTGTCCACTTCAATGACAGGGCTGCGTTCCCTGATCGCAGCCTGTTCGCGGCTCGAACTAGTCACGTCCGCAGTCACTTCCGTAGATGTGCTCGAAGCGTCGCCGTCTCGGCTCCGGTACTTCTCGACGATGAATGGCTTCTCCACTCTGACGGGCTGATCTGGCATCTTATGTATAGTGTGAAGTGGAATGCCAGGGAACGGCGACTGGTCCTGTGCCGCTGACGCATTCGAATCACCGCCGTCGATTCCGTTCGAGCGGCTGCGCAAGCGGATCTTCTTCTTCTTCTTCTCCGGGGGTGCGACCAGAGCGGGCATCGACTGCGAGTGAGCGAGCGCTGGCGGAGCCTCCCGTCCGCCCATGCCAGCAGGCATGCTTTGCAGGTCAGACACGCTGGCCATATATTCGAGATCTGCAGGCACAATCACTACACGTTAGTACCGACCTGTCCACACACAGAGCCAGCCGGCGGCGAGCGTCAATGCGGGTACCTAGTATGCTGTAGATGGTGTCAAAGTGGAGCTTGAAGAATGGGAATCGCGATACGAAGCAGTAGCACCGAGGAGCCACCACGTCGGGTCCATCGATTACTGGGGACGGGCAGTCGCGAGGGAAAAACGACGGCTTGTTCTGAACACCATGGCCACAGCGTGAGTCTTGAGCTTTCATGTGTGGTGGCATTCAGCTGAAACAAGCAAGGAAGCGAGCATACCTGGACGCTCTCGTGCTTGACAACGCACACGCCGTAGAGGAACTCCCTCTCGGCCGTGGTCAGCAGGAACACGTACGCGTTCTCAGGCTCGTGATGGTAGGACTGGCTGTAGACCACCTGCAGCAGGTTGCTGTTCGACTTGGTCTTTCGCAGCCGCTTGGACAGAATGCCCGAAGGGAAGCAAAAGTCGGCCAGACCAGGGATCGTTACTCTGTTGGAGGTGTGGAAGGTCATCACGCGCAGCACGCCAACGGCTCAGGTCAGAGGACGGGAACGGGACCGCAAGCCAAAGAGCAGATAACGTACGGGTTGCTGGGCGGGTAGGAGAAGAGGAGCTCTGGCCGCTTCGCGTTGACGTTGGGCAGCCCCACCACGATGAAGTGCTCAAAGAGGGGGCCTGCGGTGGGGAGGGGCGTGTACTCCTTCTGGACGTGTAGCATGCGACTGAGCCGCTCCTGTTTCGTCATCGCCTCAGGGTCGAGGTCGGCCTTCCTGAATTTGCGCCAACGCAGCCAGAGATCGAGAATTGAGATTTGGCGCCTCCGGACAGGAAGGAGAGGTGTAGACACAACGTACTGGCCTCCATCAGACGTAGACCACCACAGGAACTCGCGCAGCATGGCGCTGCTGTTTCGAGTTGCATTGGCGGCTGATGTTCGCAGAGCTCGCGCGGAGCTCGTGCGGAAGGTGTAGGAACTGGCGCGGCTGTACGAAGTCATCTTATCCCCTTCTTCTCCTTCGATCAAGGGATGCAGAGAGGCCGATTCGGCTCCTGTCTTCCACACAAACGGCCGTTCAAAGGCAGGTAGGCCCTACTCGAGAGGTTCTCTCGCGAGGTTGAAAGAGAGAGCTCTGGGGAATCGATCGAATGTCGCTGTCGATAGTAATTTGACGTTGTGCTGCGCGTGTAGCGAGATGGGCGTGTATTGTGTACGACTGATCTCTTCTCTCGCTACAGATCCCAAAACGAGCACACGCCCGCGGGTGTGTGCCAGAGAGACGCGGCGACTTGCCCGGCCCTTCGCACCGTTAGACGAGCGCTAGGGCCCGGCCGGGCTCGTGCCCGTTTCCTTTAGCGTCTTGGCCGGCATCCCCGAGAAAAGCACCCGGCACGCGTAGGGAACCAAGGCGACGTGCCTCGGATTCCGACCGTTCTTCCCGAGCTCCGCGATAACTAATTAGCGATTGGTCCGTTAACGCACGATGCCGAGTTTCCGCGGAAGTTGGTCGCGCACATCGCGGAAGGACTCTTCGAGCCAACCGAGTTAGTGTCCGAGACGGTCAGCTGGGGTGCGTGTGACAGACCACTACAGAACCCTTGCTTTTCGTCGACCAAGTCGATGATTGGGTTCATCGCCGCCGCAAGCGCCGTGCGAGGCTGTTCCCTGGTGCTCGCGCACGAGGTGGCGCAGGCACGAGAGCTGGGGAGGGCACGCCACCGCCAAAACGAAAGTCGTGATGTGGACTCTATGGTACAGGCGAGATGGGAATCTAAACCCACATATTGACATATACATGTTGTTGGATAGAGCTGGAGAGTGACCCGGGACCGGGGGTCTAGTTGAGATACTTCTCGGCATAGGAGTTGAGCGCGAGTCCTCGCGAGTGAGCGATCCGCTTGGCGAAGTCGGGTCCCTTCATGCTCGCCCTGAGACCTCCCACCACTGATTGGCCAAGGTGAAGCGAGTGGTCAGTTGAACTAGTTCGTGATGGTGATGAATTGCGCATGAATGGGCAGAGAGGGAGGGAGACGGCGTACTCTTCTTGAAAATGAAGTCGCGGGCCTGCGCTCCCGCCGGGAACAGGGGAGGATTGGGCAGTGGTGGGCCGTATTCGGGGACATCTTCCCTCGACGCAACGCCCAGCCTGTACATGACCTCACCGCCCTCCTGCTTGACCGCCTGCACGACCAGGTAGATCTAACGATAGAGCACACGTTGCGCCGCCGCGTTAGCCATTTGAGCGCCTCCATGCGGCACACAGCCAAGGGGGAAAGCGTGGTGGCAGTACCTGGCTGTACTTAGACGTAATACACTGTGGTTGGAACGGAGTCGTTCCGTCGTGGAAGACAATGAGCACGGCGTCGTTGCCCAAGTGCCTCTTGCGCTCAATCTGCTGCTTGTCCTTCTTCGAGTACGGCAGCATGGTGCTCACATGGAACATGATCTCATGGCTGAACACGTTTCGCAAGCGGTGAGCAGAGAGGAGGTGGGGGGCTTCGAAGTTGGCCAGGGCATGCCAAAGGAGAGGCGAACGTACTTTTCCCACGTGGTGAAGATGGAGTGCGTTCCCGTCTGGTTCTTCTCCGTGTCCAAGCCAGCTGCGTATTGCTTCCAGCCTTGGAGGCGGACCTGTGTGATGCCATCACACGTAATGCATTCAGCACTCGAACGAGCACAGGAACGTTGTGTGCGTAGCATGTCGGAGGAAGGCACACCTTCTGACCCAACAGCTGAAGGAACTCCTCGTACTCGGGCGAGGTGTCCACATTGCCAAACATGTCGTCTTCGTTGGTCTGACCGTCCTTGTAATACAGCACGCCAAACTTGTACTCGGTGTAGAGCTGCTCGCCGCAAGGACAAGGAAGAGTCAACAGTGAGCGGCAGCACGCAATGCATTGCGTGCTGGGGATGATAGTTCACACGCACCATCGTTTCATCAAGAGAGAGCAGGTTCTCGCAGAACTTGGGGTCGTCGATTAGCACCAGCGTGCGCTTGTCGGCGAAGGAGTACACCGCCCGCAGCGACTCGAACAGTTCCTTCTGACCGGAAGCGCTGAGCACGATCTGCGTGTCGACCTGGGGGGTTGGTTAGCATGGTTAGCAGTCTTCGAGAGGAAGAAGGGCGAAATCAAGATCACGCAACGCAGCGCGGTGGTTACCCTGGGAGTACGGATGAGAACGCGGTACTTCTTGAGTGGCTTGGTTCCGGCCTTCTTGCGCGGTGCGGCTTGCGACGGAGCGCCGTTCTCGGCCTCTGCCTCCTCTCGCGCCACGCAGATGACCACGGCTCCCTCGTCAGAGTCCTTGCACATGAAGTTGGAGTGCGTCCTGTATGCAGCACAGTAGCCCAGGCCACGAGTAAGGTCCAATGTGAAAGCTCGCGTTAATAGAAGACCTGCTGGGCGTACCGGCTGTTGAAGTGAGTGCGATAGAGATGCGTCTCGTTGGCGGCAATCTCCTGGCCAAAGAGCCGGATCGCGGCGGTACGTTCGCTGCCCAATTCGCGACGGAAGCCGTAGCAGGGCAGGATGAGCGGGCCCTTGTCGCCGACCACATCGGACACCGGCCTCTCCCACACGTTGAGCTCGAAGTTCCAGTGACCACAGCGCACCTGGTGTTGCGGTCAGAAACGTGCTGGCTCGAATGGTCGATTGGCGGTGACGGTTTACGAGCACGCGTACCTCGAACTGGAGGTCATGAAGGCACCCGACGAGGTCTGCCTGGAGCGAGGTGTCGCGCAGGTAGGGAATGATCCAGGCCAGCAAATCCTTGTCGCTTGCGCCAAAGTCATCGTGGAACCAACCAAACGTACGCGCGATGAGAACCTGACGCAGATCTGAGGGAAGAAGGCAACCAAGCAGACACATGAGTACAAAGTGTACAACAGCACACGTACGACCGACGGTCATACCAAAAACGATGGAAGTCGTCTCGGCAATGTACTCCTCGGTGGCCATGGTGAGCTCCTTGTCGACGTCAACCGAAGCCAAACTGCCTGGAGGCGCCAATCCGGCGGCCTCGGCGGGGAACAGGTGCGGATGACGCTCGATCAGAGGCGAGTCCAGGGGCACGCTGTAGGATCGCGTGGGGTAGACCCTCAAGCGAGAGCACGAGCGTGTGCCGCACACCAACGCAAAATGTATTCGCGGATCGAGCTCACGGATGGTCCACTCGAGCCGTGGATCAGACTTGGAGAACCGACGCACGGCGACGCCTGGCGGTTTGCGGTTGCCCCTAACCATACCATCACGATCAGGTCGGGATCTCGCATTACGAGTTCAGGTCGTGGTCATGACGGTACCTGAGGATTCCGTGCTTGATATCGTAGAGGGAGTAGCGGTGGCCGGCCACGATGTAGGCCAGCTCGTCGAAGAAGGCGGCCCTCTCACCGGGAGTCGAGGGCGAGCCTAACACGGCAAGGCCGTGCAGGGCAATACCATTGTACACGTTGATGAAGAAGGCCTTGAGCTGAGCCTCTCCGACACCGCTGAGGTCCATCGTCTGCAGTTCCAGGACTGTGTTGGTGTAATTGTGAAAGTCCACCGACTTGGCAAGCCTGAGCACGTGTGGTCAGATCATTAATACGCCTTGATGGTGGTCACACGGGAGTACAAGGTACCCTGGGTAGTCCACCAATCGACCGTCGGGCGACACGTAGACGTCAAAGAGGGCACGAAGCCGATCCTCGAGGGCTTGTGCCACCTCGAGGGGAGGACGAGGTCGGTGCTTCCACCTGCGGCGCATGTTGAGTACGTTGAGATCATCGTCGACCGCAAACTTGTAGATATCGGTGGAGTTGGCAAAGGGTTCGTCGCCTCCGTCTCGCGCTCGATAGATGTAGCCCAGCTTGCAGAGCTGCTGGCCCACACGAATCGCCATCTCCTCTTCGATTCCGAGTCGCGTCATCAGCCACATCACCACCTCGAAGGCCCTGAAACAGTCCTTGACCTTATTGAACGACCCGATGTCCCTTCGCTTCAGCCCGGCCTCGCCTTGCCGCAGCTGATCGAACAGCGCGTCCATCTGCGCAATGTGACCGATCAGCAGTGTCAGCAGCGTTACGGATCGCTCACAGAATGCACTGCTCTACGAGCGTGTGTGCGTACCTCCTCGATCTCTGCTTCATCGGGCGCTTCGAGGTAGTGTGATCCGATCAGGCCCTCCTCGCCCTCGCCCGTGATGATCTCATCGTCGGACAGGTCCTCGTCCGTGTCGCTGACGAGCACCGCGGACCCTGACAACGACAGCGAGTTTGGCGGCGACCCAGGCCCGGCGCTCGCCAGCGACGAGTCGTCACTCGGCGGCGCCGCTGCCGCCGCCGCAGCGGCGTTCACTTGCGCCAGGGGCACCAGCTCGTGGCTGTCCTTGCCCGTGCCCGTGCCCTTACGCCTGGCCGGGCTAGCGATGCTGCTGCCCTTGGCGGCCGCCGACGCTCCTCCTGCTCCCCTGGTGGTCGGGCCCTTGTCCTTCTCGCTGGGCAGCAGAGGCATGGCCGGCGCCTCCTCCCTCGCCACTGCGCACAGTACGAGCATGAGCATGAGCAGGCAAGCGAGGAGAGCGAGCGCTTTGGCAAGGCACGTACCCTTCTCGAGCATCTCTTCGAGCTTGTTGGCCTTGTCGAGGGCCAGCAACTCGGCCGCCCCCTGCAGCACGCCCACGAGCGTCAGCCTAGAGCGAGGGGGGAGGGGCGAGAGGGGGAGGCATACTCCAATGTGCAGGGAATTGAAGAAGATCTGCGGCACGCTGCGTTTGCCCGTGAGGCGCTTCATCTCCTTGGCCCGCTTGGGGAAGTCGGTGAGGTTGATCTCCACCAGGGCCACGCCCGCCCCCGCCCCCGCTCCCGCCCCCACTACCCGCATTTGCTTCTGGATGAGCAGCTCCTTGGCCCTGACGCAGCCGCTGTCCCCCGTCAGCGTGTAGATCAGGATACGCCCCATCTCTCTCCCTCCTCTCCCCTCTCTCCTGGTAGGTAGCAGCTGAGTCTCTTCCCTCTCTGCCGCTCGCGGTGAGTTTGGCGTTGTTGAACCCAGACACAGTTTTCAAGGACAACGAGGTAGCGGTGTGGTGTGCAGAGTGAGACGACAACACGCGCATGCGCCCCTTCAAGCTGCACGCCCCAACGGCTACAGCACAGCACCACACAGCACACAGCACACTCACATGGGGGAGGGGGGAGGATGTAACCCAGACAATGCTCTATGTCTACATTAGGTTCGGTTACCAACCACGCTGGTGTGTTCACGTTGTCCCGAAGTCCCTAAATGGTCAGCGCTGGCCTGCGACCAACGAGTGTGTGAGGTATTGGCATTCCACGAGGGAGACGGGGGCGAAAGAGGGGGAAGAGTGAAGAGGGGAACAGAGGAGGACCGTTCACGAGCAACACGAGAGCTTGTTCATTCGAGTCCAATACGCACACGCGAGCATCGGTCTCTCTGTTCACCTACGTACCGATCTTCATAGCTTCACATAGAGCGGGCTAGCGAGTGAGCGAGCGAGGGAGCAATGGCGACGAAGCCTCCGCCCCGTACGAAACCGCCCCCGGGGGCGCGTCGAACGATCACGTCGGCGACGGACCTATTCAACCAGGTCTCGGCCCGCTCCAACTCGACGGGATCCCTACACAGCCCTCGCCCCACATCATCAGATGGCACCTCCATCAGCGGTAGCGGATTCAACAGCAGCAACAACAACAACATCAGGATCGACCCGCAACAGCTGGCGATGGCAATGCAGGCGACCGCTTCGCCCCCGCAGGGCAAGAGGGCCGACACCTTTGGCCCAGCTATGAGCCCACGATCGCCCCTGGTGTCGTCATCATCAACACAGTCGCCCGAGCTCAGCTCACGAAGCAGCGGCGGGCTCTCGCAGAGCAGCAACGGGAGGGAGCTCAGCAAGAAGGACGCCAAGAAGCAGGCCGCCGAGGCCAAGAAGAAGGAGAAGGAGGACAAGAAGCGATCGAAGAAGGAGGCCAAGGAGAAGGAGAAGGAGGCCAAGCGTGCAGAGAAGGAGCGGAAGAAGTCGATCTCTGGCAAGCAACGAGGAAGCTCCATATCTGTACGTCCCCCCACCGCCCCTAATCGTCTTCTTCATCATCATGTTGATGCTCATCGTCCCCTCCACCAACACACAGAAAGAGAGCAGGTCTCCGAGCGGCACTGTGGCGGCGCCGTCTAGTGGTGGGTACGTGGCGCCCAACCAGGTCTCCTACAACTCGGTGCTGCCCTACGGCGGACGGCCAGCGGGCTCGGGGCCGCAGACGCCCCACTACTCGCCGATGGCGTCCGGTGGCCTGCTCATGCCTCAGCCGCTCTCTGGCGGCAGCCCCATCCCGTCGTCCATGATGAGCGCCGTCGGCGGCATCAGCGGCGGCTTTGCCTCGGCGCCGTACAACCTGCCTCCGCCGCCCGTTGACTTCCCGATGGGCACGTCGGGCGCCTTTGGTCTGCCAGAGTCGCCGCCGCCGTCGTTTGGCGGCTTCGACCCGCTGGCCGGCTTCCCCATGGACCTGCCGCCGCCGCCTGACGCCTTTGGAATGAACCTGCCGCCGCCGCCGCCGCCAGACTTTGGCATGAGCCTCCCGCCACCACCGCCACCGATGGGGAGGGCTGGCGGCGGCCTCGCTCCGCCTCCGCTGCCGTACGTCCCGCCGCCGATGGATATGGACACTGGCGTCCCGCCCACGCCTCCTCCGCGCTCGCCGATGCCGCCGCCCTCGCCGCCGCCGCGATCACCACACGACCCGCCACCACCGCCGATGGGTATGGGCGGACCGCCGCCGCCACCAGCGCCCGGCGGCGGTGGTGGACCGCCTCCGCCGCCACCTCCAGGCGGAGCCAAGGCTGGCGGTGGACCGCCTCCTCCTCCAGCGCCCGGTGGCGGTGGTGGTGGACCGCCTCCGCCTCCTCCTCCAGCGGCCAAGATCGGCGGGCCGCCTCCTCCGCCAGCGCCCGGTGGCGGCGGTGGTGGACCGCCTCCGCCTCCTGCTCCGGCAGCTCCCAAGGCCGGCGGCGGGCCGCCTCCGCCACCAGCTCCTGGAGGAGGAGGAGGTGGACCTCCTCCGCCTCCACCACCAGGCGGAGCCAAGGTCGGTGGTGGACCGCCTCCGCCACCAGCCCCATCAGCACCCAAGGCCGGTGGAGGACCGCCTCCTCCGCCAGCGCCTGGCGGTGGCGGACCACCTCCACCGCCTGCGCCAGGACCACCCAAGGCACCGGGAGGCGGCGGAGGCGGTCCACCACCGCCCCCACCGCCTGCGCCAGGGCCGCCCAAGGCACCGGGAGGCGGAGGACCACCGCCACCGCCTCCACCTGGCGGCGGACCACCGCC
>CDFA01019288.1:0-15559 GCA_000826305.1 Acanthamoeba healyi
ACGCGGACCCCTGGAGCTTGGTCACGCTGAGTTGGGCCGAGGTACGGGACATCGTCCAGCCACGTCTCGCCAAAGGAGCCGATCTCGCCACGTCGCTCGTCAAGTGGCTCAACAGCGGCCTTCTCTATCAGACGAAGCAATACACCTACCAGGTCCTCGTGCCGGAGCACCTGACGGTCTATCGGTCCTTCATCGCCTCAGAGGACGCGCCCAACGAAACGCTGAAGTCGGCCACTCTCGGGGTGTGCTTTGGTTGGGCACAAGGACCGACCCACCACGACCACCTCGTGGAGAGACACCTCTGCGAGCGCCTGATCCCCAACTACCACCTCTGGGGGGTGTCAGAGGAGCCGCCAACAGCGTGGAGACCCAAGCTCAATCTCGATTCGGTGGCCGAGGGCATGATGGCCATGGCCGGTCTCTTCTTCGGCCCGGGGCACGACAAGGGGCCCGTTCATCCTCGCGGACGAGGACGAGGAGGGCGCCTACGAGATACACACCCTCCAGGTCAAGTGCGGCCTTCTCGACAAGGTGATCTTGCACGGCGGTGCCGTGGCCAAGCGGAAGCGCGACGATCAGAAGATGACAGGGATCATTGTCAAGGGCCAGCACGGCATCTCCAACATCCTTCCCGTTCTCGTGAAGCATGGCATCGAGAAGATCTCGCGAATCACCTTCACCCTCTTCACGACGATGAAGGTCCATGGGGCTGCCAAGGCGGCGCTGCTGGCTGGATTCAACGTCGGCGAACTCGAGGTCGAGGGCTACCTGCGCGACCAAGACGTCACGTTGCAGCTCATGGACGACGAGCTCCAGCGCCTGGTGGCGAGGAAGGCATACGATCCCTCGCTCGATGTTCTAGGCCGTGAGGCTTTTGAGTATGTACATCACACGTCGAGCAACAACAGGAACAACAACAATAACAACCGACAGGAAGGCAGCAGCAGCGTCCGTATCATCAGCACATCTCGGTCGCGGGCGGGCAGGTGAACGACCCCCTGAACTTGGGCACGCTGATGGCTCCCCCGGCCCTCGGACACGTCACCCACGAGCTCTTGATCGACACCTGATCGAAGAAAACATTCGCTCTCTCGTTACCATCCGCATGCGTGTGATGCGTGCGGTGGTGCGTGTGCGCGAGCGGGGAGGGAGTGAGGAACCTGAAGAGTTCCGTTTGTGCAGCGGAAGTTGTGGCAAGTGCTGCCGGCATTGACCTGGTACGACGAGAAGCTGCACGCCGCGCAAACGCCGGCTGTGAGTGAACTAGCACTGGTCCGCTCGCTTGCTAGTGGTGAGCGACAGACGTACCTGTTGTCGGTGATCGTGGACTCGAAGCAGCGAGAGCTGGTCCCGTACGACTCGCCCCAGTAGTTGATCGGCGGTTGATTGAACGGATCAGTGCACATCGAAGTGCGGTTCGTACCCTGTGTGACGCCACAGCGAACGCGGTCAGCTCCGTCGTGTGACTTGATCAAGCAGCCGCCCAAGGACGACACACGCCGCCGTACCTGGATCCGGAACGGTTGGTAGTAGGGGCAGAAGTCAATGAGGTCGAGGGCGCCGCCCTCGCTAGGATCGCTGAAGTACTGGTAGGCCGACGGCAGGCTCTGCGTGTAGGTGGCCTGTGTGCATCGATGGATGGATTGAACGTGCAAGGCCGAGCGTGAGCGTCATCGCGTGCGGTGCGAGACTGGAGAGTGAGGGCACACAGATGTGGACTCGCGTACCAGATTGCAGCTGGCGCGGGTCAAGCGACCCGGGGCGCAGTACAGACGGCTGTTGTCGGTGCAGAAGTAGGCGGGGAACAGCGTGCTGGGACCCGGTAAGCTCAGGCACGAGTTCGTGGTGAATCCGCATCCCGCTCCAGCGCCCCAATCTGTTGTGCGTGATCAGCACTGCGCAATCACGAGCGTGTGCGCATTCATATGCGTTCGTGTGCATGGAGCGCGTACGTAGAGTCTCAGCGGCCGAGTAGTTGGCACGATACCATCCAGAGTCCTGTAGCATCAATGGAGAACGTGGCGGTTGAGTGGGAGAAGTTGGTTGTTGGAGATTGGACGAGTGTACCTCCATAGCGGCCAAGGTGATGGCCGTCTTTGCCGAGTAGTCGCCGTAGACGCCCACGCCTGTCATGAACTCTTGCTGCGGAAGCCAAAGGAGGAGAGCGTAAGCGTTGCGCGCAACATAAAGAGCTTTTGCCTGTGCACGTACGTTGAGCACGCGCTTCTCCCAGTGCGACCCAGCAGTTCCTTGGCCTCCCTGATGAAGTCAATGGACATTCACACATGGACAGACGTCCGTCTCAACAACTCGTCGGCATCATGTCGCACCCGCAAGCTGTGTGGTACCTGATTCTCAAGCTCGACGCCGTTGAGGGTCGAGCAGTTAAAGAACTGGCGCGCCTTGCTCAGCGCTGTGGGAGTGATCAGCTTGGTCACCGTCCTGTTCCTCTCGTTGAAGGTCCGCGTGACTGTAAAAGCCGAACAGTCGACCGTGTCAGGGTGCTTGATGCGCGTGCGTAAGTGAGTGTGTGCGTGGCGTACCAGAGTCGTAGAGCTCGCCATCGCTGTTGCGCCACATGCTAAAGAGCGAAGAGGAGAAGCCGAGTGCGTGGAACATCTCGTGGATGACGGCGTTGAGCTGATAGCGGAAGTCGGTCGAGCCATCTGCGCCACGACACACACGCACGTGAGCGATCAGAGCCATGGTTGGAGGAGACGCGCACCGTCTCCCTTCAGCAGTGAGCGGGCACACGAACTCTGTGCGGTTCCAAAGTTGTTGGGGCTGAAGTTGACGCTGCCGGCGATGGGCCTTCCGTTCTGATCGAACTGGCAAGCTCCTGCACGCAATCATCGGCGTCACCATCAGACCACCAAAACACATTCGCTCCACGACCGCAAGCGCAACCATCTAGCTCGTCTTGGCCAGCAAGTGTGTGAGAGAGAGAGAGAGAGAGAGAGAGCGTACGAACCTCCGCTGGCGATCTCCCCGCCGGTGGTCGGCTGGTTGGTCACGTAGACGACAAAGTCCGTGCTGGGCAAGCCCGAGTCCAGGTGCGCCGATGGAATGGACACCTGCGGATCGGCACAGAGACGCGGGTGTGAGCGGGCGCATCAGGACCTAAATAGCAGAGGACGATCAAGGGAGCGGGGCTTGTGTGTGTGTGTACGCACCAGTCTGCCGCATGTGGGCTCGGCGTACTCGATGCAGCGGAACGGATTGGTGTAGTACCGGATGCATTGTCTCTGCACGCAACCCCAACCGAGCCCCAGTGTTAGCTCCGAGTGTAGAGAGAGATAGAGACGTTTGGCGTTGATCAAAGAGCAACGAGTCGTGTGAACGCACCTGGAGCGTGAGATTGCCCTGAACTGGGAGCACGGAGAGCGCGCTGCTAATCCACCTGATGGCCGTGGGCATCAGCACCTTGCTGATGTACCCTTCCTGTGTGTACGCCAGGAAGGAGAGTGTGCATGAGTGAAAGAGAGGCGGTCTCATCAAGCGGATGCACCAGCAGCGTACCAGGTCAGTGTCGATGTTCATGTTGCTATAATCGGCCCGAATGCGGATCGGTCGGTAGCCATCGTCCGTGGCGTTGGCCCTGGCTGAGCGGAGGATCGGAGAAGATGACCAAGGACGCGTCACAAAGCGTGAGGAGGGTTAGGGTGTCCATCAAGCGGATCATCGCCCCTCTATCGTCATGTGATGACGGTGCGTACCGTTCTGGCGTTTGTGGAGAGTCGGCTGGTCGTAGCCCTGTGTGGTGGTGACCCACGTTGCTCGAAACCTGATGCAGACGTGAGAGACTGAAGACTTAAGAAGAAGATGCAAGAAGGGAGGAAGATGCACGCACTCGGGAGCGACGCGGTCGTGCTGGCAGGAGTGGGCTTTGGCGAACGGGCCGTGGAAGAAGAGCCCAGCCGCAAGCACCAGAAGCGCCGCGAGACAGAGCCGTGATGGTGAGGATGAAGCTGAGCGCATGGTGGCGGTGTGATGGTGATGGTGATGTGTGAGGTCGGTGGTGTTTGTGCGGAATGAACAGCGAGACAAACCTGCCGAGGTGCAAGGCCCCGAGAGCTCTCGCCGTTTTGCGGTTGGATGCAGCTCCCGTGCGTGTGTGCTCCGGACCTGCGCTTGTCAGGCCTGATGGCCATCCGGCATCATCAGCGCCGCCTCCGGAGCCTTGCGTACACGGCCACTGTGCTCTCGTGGTGCCAGTCGAGCAGCACCTTGCCGAAATCTCTCTCAGATTGATTTTGTCAATTTCAAACTGAAACGCAATGTTTCCGTTTTTCTAAGAACGAATTTGCAAATTGAGACATTTGAATTGAAGATGGCTTCAGCTAACACCGTTGGAGATGAAGGTGAGATCAGCAAGGCAAAGGTGCGTTGCGTTGTTAGATAAAGCAAGGGAGAAGACGAAGAAATGGAGGTAAAGATGAAGAATTGGCGAGATTTGGGCGAGGCATTGGAGCAGCTCGTGCCGGGGCGCGTGATCGTCCCCAAGGGCAAGATATATCGATGCGGCCTCATCGACTTTTGCACCTGGGAGGAGCTGGGCAAGCCGCGAACCATCATCAACCTGCGCATGGGCGAGGACGATACGCGCCAATTCGAGAAGATCAAGTACCCTCTGGGCGATGGCAGCGTGCCAGACGTGGACTGGGTGCATCTCGCGATCCCCAACAAATTCGACAAATACGAGACCACCACGGCCGAGGTACGGGAATGGCTCGCGGAGGGGATGAAGCTCTTCGAGAAGAAGGAGGAGGCGACGACGAACATCAAGTTCCCCGTCCTCGTGCACTGCCACGCGGGCAAGGATCGAACGGGCGTCTTCGTGGCCACGCTCCTCAAGATCCTCGGGGTGGACGAGGACGTGATCGAGCGCGAGTTCCTGCTCTGTCCGGGCGTGGACATTGCCGATCTGCGACGCACGCTCAAGGGCTTCAACGACAAGCGGACGATGGAGCTCTACTTCCGCAAGAAGGTGAACATCAATCGAGTCAAGGCCACCTTTGCGTAGCGCGCACGATCTTCGCTGTACAGTCCTTGCCCAATACGAATGGTTCGATCTCTCGCTCGAGATGTTCTTTACAGTGTTGTTCATTATGTGGTGAGAGTCTGTACAAAAAGAAGAAAGCGAAAGCTCCAAGATCTGAGGGGTCTCCAACGCGCGCCGCGAGATCGCATGGCAAGACCACGACGTCGAGGTTGGGGTAGAGAGGAAGAGATCGAGAGGAGCGTGAAGTGTGGAGGCTCAGAGAATATCGGGTTGTCGTCGCAGGCGTAGTCTGTGATGGATGAGGATGATGAAGAGGAAGAGAAGCAAGAAGCGGATCTGTGTGCCTCGAGGCTAGAAGGTGGCGAAGTTGGTGGTGGGCGGAGCGTCGATCTGTCGCAGGCGCTGGTCGCAGTACTGGAAGAAGATCCGCGTCTCGAGGAAGCGGACGAGGAAGGGCCGCGATGATCGCACCTGATCGTTCAAGAACGACTCCTTCAAGAACACCGTTATCGGCTTCTCCGAGTCCGTCCTGTGAGAGATGGCGATGACAATGTCGTGAGCGTCTTGAGTACAGACGATGACGAAGATGGCGAAGATGAAGGACAAGAGAGACAGAGAGAGATGGAGGGACGCACTTGTCGCATAGGCAGTAGGTGCGGAAGTTGGCAAAGAGAGTGGCGAAGTAGGTCTGGAGGATGAGGCCGGCGCCGTGGCAGCAGGACATCTGTTCGTCGGTCGGGGTAAACGGCACCTTCCCGCTCTGTCGTCCGGCTGACACCACCTTCAGCAGCGGTTTCAGCTTCTTGCGCCTGAGCGTCATCATGAACATTCATCAAACGTGAGCAACGGCCTTTGTTGAAGCATTTGATGGCTGAGTGCAAAATAAGGCAGTGGTGCGGGGGCGTACAGTTCTTTGAGCTGAGGAAGCGGACAGAGCGCCTCCTTGGTGGTGACCTTATCGTTGTCCAGGTCGATGATCACAAACTCCTTGTTGTCCTTGGTGCAGCTTTGCTTCGAGGGGGAGGACGTGAGGCCGACGATGAAGGGCACGGGGGCGTCGAGCAGATCGACCAGCATGTCGGGCACGATGGGGATCTGCACAGAATGGTACTCGAATGGCCGTAGGAGAGGCATCACGGAGAGCCTGCAGCACACCAAGTCAGACAACTGACGACAACGAGAAGGCGGGGACTCTAGGAGTCGACGTACACGACGGCGGAAAGATAACGAAGATGAGAGGAGTGGACCACGACCCTCTTCTCCAAGAGGCAGGCGGTGATGAATGTGATGAGGTTGTCGGTGGAGAGAAGGTGGAAGGTGAGCGGCAGACAGTAGTCCGCCAGCAGATGTTCCTTGTCTTGGAACGCCGGCCGGTGGAACCTGTGTTCAGCATAGATTGTGAGTCGTAGCACACAGGTTGTGGGCGAGATGTGATGGCACGTTACCTTAGCGTCTGGAGTCCCTTGTGGACGAAGAAGGTGGCTGTGTGGTTGGGTCTGGGAATGGGCAACGCGAGATACTCGTGAAGCACCTTGACCACGGGGTTCTGCCTCTTCTCGACTTCCTTCTCTTCCTCCTTTTCCTTGCCTTTGTCGTCGGCGAGACCGGGGACGAGGCCTCGGCCCGCGAGGGCCTTTCGCTTCCAGTCGGATCCCTTTCTGGATGAGCTCACAAGCGGGGATTCCCCGTCCTCCGACCCGCTCTCTCTGCCTCGATTGTCGACCGAGTCGTACTCGCCGCTGTCGTCTGCGAGCGCGTCGTCGCTTACCGAAAGCACTGGCGAGCTCGGGCAGACTGTGCTGTCCACTTCAATGACAGGGCTGCGTTCCCTGATCGCAGCCTGTTCGCGGCTCGAACTAGTCACGTCCGCAGTCACTTCCGTAGATGTGCTCGAAGCGTCGCCGTCTCGGCTCCGGTACTTCTCGACGATGAATGGCTTCTCCACTCTGACGGGCTGATCTGGCATCTTATGTATAGTGTGAAGTGGAATGCCAGGGAACGGCGACTGGTCCTGTGCCGCTGACGCATTCGAATCACCGCCGTCGATTCCGTTCGAGCGGCTGCGCAAGCGGATCTTCTTCTTCTTCTTCTCCGGGGGTGCGACCAGAGCGGGCATCGACTGCGAGTGAGCGAGCGCTGGCGGAGCCTCCCGTCCGCCCATGCCAGCAGGCATGCTTTGCAGGTCAGACACGCTGGCCATATATTCGAGATCTGCAGGCACAATCACTACACGTTAGTACCGACCTGTCCACACACAGAGCCAGCCGGCGGCGAGCGTCAATGCGGGTACCTAGTATGCTGTAGATGGTGTCAAAGTGGAGCTTGAAGAATGGGAATCGCGATACGAAGCAGTAGCACCGAGGAGCCACCACGTCGGGTCCATCGATTACTGGGGACGGGCAGTCGCGAGGGAAAAACGACGGCTTGTTCTGAACACCATGGCCACAGCGTGAGTCTTGAGCTTTCATGTGTGGTGGCATTCAGCTGAAACAAGCAAGGAAGCGAGCATACCTGGACGCTCTCGTGCTTGACAACGCACACGCCGTAGAGGAACTCCCTCTCGGCCGTGGTCAGCAGGAACACGTACGCGTTCTCAGGCTCGTGATGGTAGGACTGGCTGTAGACCACCTGCAGCAGGTTGCTGTTCGACTTGGTCTTTCGCAGCCGCTTGGACAGAATGCCCGAAGGGAAGCAAAAGTCGGCCAGACCAGGGATCGTTACTCTGTTGGAGGTGTGGAAGGTCATCACGCGCAGCACGCCAACGGCTCAGGTCAGAGGACGGGAACGGGACCGCAAGCCAAAGAGCAGATAACGTACGGGTTGCTGGGCGGGTAGGAGAAGAGGAGCTCTGGCCGCTTCGCGTTGACGTTGGGCAGCCCCACCACGATGAAGTGCTCAAAGAGGGGGCCTGCGGTGGGGAGGGGCGTGTACTCCTTCTGGACGTGTAGCATGCGACTGAGCCGCTCCTGTTTCGTCATCGCCTCAGGGTCGAGGTCGGCCTTCCTGAATTTGCGCCAACGCAGCCAGAGATCGAGAATTGAGATTTGGCGCCTCCGGACAGGAAGGAGAGGTGTAGACACAACGTACTGGCCTCCATCAGACGTAGACCACCACAGGAACTCGCGCAGCATGGCGCTGCTGTTTCGAGTTGCATTGGCGGCTGATGTTCGCAGAGCTCGCGCGGAGCTCGTGCGGAAGGTGTAGGAACTGGCGCGGCTGTACGAAGTCATCTTATCCCCTTCTTCTCCTTCGATCAAGGGATGCAGAGAGGCCGATTCGGCTCCTGTCTTCCACACAAACGGCCGTTCAAAGGCAGGTAGGCCCTACTCGAGAGGTTCTCTCGCGAGGTTGAAAGAGAGAGCTCTGGGGAATCGATCGAATGTCGCTGTCGATAGTAATTTGACGTTGTGCTGCGCGTGTAGCGAGATGGGCGTGTATTGTGTACGACTGATCTCTTCTCTCGCTACAGATCCCAAAACGAGCACACGCCCGCGGGTGTGTGCCAGAGAGACGCGGCGACTTGCCCGGCCCTTCGCACCGTTAGACGAGCGCTAGGGCCCGGCCGGGCTCGTGCCCGTTTCCTTTAGCGTCTTGGCCGGCATCCCCGAGAAAAGCACCCGGCACGCGTAGGGAACCAAGGCGACGTGCCTCGGATTCCGACCGTTCTTCCCGAGCTCCGCGATAACTAATTAGCGATTGGTCCGTTAACGCACGATGCCGAGTTTCCGCGGAAGTTGGTCGCGCACATCGCGGAAGGACTCTTCGAGCCAACCGAGTTAGTGTCCGAGACGGTCAGCTGGGGTGCGTGTGACAGACCACTACAGAACCCTTGCTTTTCGTCGACCAAGTCGATGATTGGGTTCATCGCCGCCGCAAGCGCCGTGCGAGGCTGTTCCCTGGTGCTCGCGCACGAGGTGGCGCAGGCACGAGAGCTGGGGAGGGCACGCCACCGCCAAAACGAAAGTCGTGATGTGGACTCTATGGTACAGGCGAGATGGGAATCTAAACCCACATATTGACATATACATGTTGTTGGATAGAGCTGGAGAGTGACCCGGGACCGGGGGTCTAGTTGAGATACTTCTCGGCATAGGAGTTGAGCGCGAGTCCTCGCGAGTGAGCGATCCGCTTGGCGAAGTCGGGTCCCTTCATGCTCGCCCTGAGACCTCCCACCACTGATTGGCCAAGGTGAAGCGAGTGGTCAGTTGAACTAGTTCGTGATGGTGATGAATTGCGCATGAATGGGCAGAGAGGGAGGGAGACGGCGTACTCTTCTTGAAAATGAAGTCGCGGGCCTGCGCTCCCGCCGGGAACAGGGGAGGATTGGGCAGTGGTGGGCCGTATTCGGGGACATCTTCCCTCGACGCAACGCCCAGCCTGTACATGACCTCACCGCCCTCCTGCTTGACCGCCTGCACGACCAGGTAGATCTAACGATAGAGCACACGTTGCGCCGCCGCGTTAGCCATTTGAGCGCCTCCATGCGGCACACAGCCAAGGGGGAAAGCGTGGTGGCAGTACCTGGCTGTACTTAGACGTAATACACTGTGGTTGGAACGGAGTCGTTCCGTCGTGGAAGACAATGAGCACGGCGTCGTTGCCCAAGTGCCTCTTGCGCTCAATCTGCTGCTTGTCCTTCTTCGAGTACGGCAGCATGGTGCTCACATGGAACATGATCTCATGGCTGAACACGTTTCGCAAGCGGTGAGCAGAGAGGAGGTGGGGGGCTTCGAAGTTGGCCAGGGCATGCCAAAGGAGAGGCGAACGTACTTTTCCCACGTGGTGAAGATGGAGTGCGTTCCCGTCTGGTTCTTCTCCGTGTCCAAGCCAGCTGCGTATTGCTTCCAGCCTTGGAGGCGGACCTGTGTGATGCCATCACACGTAATGCATTCAGCACTCGAACGAGCACAGGAACGTTGTGTGCGTAGCATGTCGGAGGAAGGCACACCTTCTGACCCAACAGCTGAAGGAACTCCTCGTACTCGGGCGAGGTGTCCACATTGCCAAACATGTCGTCTTCGTTGGTCTGACCGTCCTTGTAATACAGCACGCCAAACTTGTACTCGGTGTAGAGCTGCTCGCCGCAAGGACAAGGAAGAGTCAACAGTGAGCGGCAGCACGCAATGCATTGCGTGCTGGGGATGATAGTTCACACGCACCATCGTTTCATCAAGAGAGAGCAGGTTCTCGCAGAACTTGGGGTCGTCGATTAGCACCAGCGTGCGCTTGTCGGCGAAGGAGTACACCGCCCGCAGCGACTCGAACAGTTCCTTCTGACCGGAAGCGCTGAGCACGATCTGCGTGTCGACCTGGGGGGTTGGTTAGCATGGTTAGCAGTCTTCGAGAGGAAGAAGGGCGAAATCAAGATCACGCAACGCAGCGCGGTGGTTACCCTGGGAGTACGGATGAGAACGCGGTACTTCTTGAGTGGCTTGGTTCCGGCCTTCTTGCGCGGTGCGGCTTGCGACGGAGCGCCGTTCTCGGCCTCTGCCTCCTCTCGCGCCACGCAGATGACCACGGCTCCCTCGTCAGAGTCCTTGCACATGAAGTTGGAGTGCGTCCTGTATGCAGCACAGTAGCCCAGGCCACGAGTAAGGTCCAATGTGAAAGCTCGCGTTAATAGAAGACCTGCTGGGCGTACCGGCTGTTGAAGTGAGTGCGATAGAGATGCGTCTCGTTGGCGGCAATCTCCTGGCCAAAGAGCCGGATCGCGGCGGTACGTTCGCTGCCCAATTCGCGACGGAAGCCGTAGCAGGGCAGGATGAGCGGGCCCTTGTCGCCGACCACATCGGACACCGGCCTCTCCCACACGTTGAGCTCGAAGTTCCAGTGACCACAGCGCACCTGGTGTTGCGGTCAGAAACGTGCTGGCTCGAATGGTCGATTGGCGGTGACGGTTTACGAGCACGCGTACCTCGAACTGGAGGTCATGAAGGCACCCGACGAGGTCTGCCTGGAGCGAGGTGTCGCGCAGGTAGGGAATGATCCAGGCCAGCAAATCCTTGTCGCTTGCGCCAAAGTCATCGTGGAACCAACCAAACGTACGCGCGATGAGAACCTGACGCAGATCTGAGGGAAGAAGGCAACCAAGCAGACACATGAGTACAAAGTGTACAACAGCACACGTACGACCGACGGTCATACCAAAAACGATGGAAGTCGTCTCGGCAATGTACTCCTCGGTGGCCATGGTGAGCTCCTTGTCGACGTCAACCGAAGCCAAACTGCCTGGAGGCGCCAATCCGGCGGCCTCGGCGGGGAACAGGTGCGGATGACGCTCGATCAGAGGCGAGTCCAGGGGCACGCTGTAGGATCGCGTGGGGTAGACCCTCAAGCGAGAGCACGAGCGTGTGCCGCACACCAACGCAAAATGTATTCGCGGATCGAGCTCACGGATGGTCCACTCGAGCCGTGGATCAGACTTGGAGAACCGACGCACGGCGACGCCTGGCGGTTTGCGGTTGCCCCTAACCATACCATCACGATCAGGTCGGGATCTCGCATTACGAGTTCAGGTCGTGGTCATGACGGTACCTGAGGATTCCGTGCTTGATATCGTAGAGGGAGTAGCGGTGGCCGGCCACGATGTAGGCCAGCTCGTCGAAGAAGGCGGCCCTCTCACCGGGAGTCGAGGGCGAGCCTAACACGGCAAGGCCGTGCAGGGCAATACCATTGTACACGTTGATGAAGAAGGCCTTGAGCTGAGCCTCTCCGACACCGCTGAGGTCCATCGTCTGCAGTTCCAGGACTGTGTTGGTGTAATTGTGAAAGTCCACCGACTTGGCAAGCCTGAGCACGTGTGGTCAGATCATTAATACGCCTTGATGGTGGTCACACGGGAGTACAAGGTACCCTGGGTAGTCCACCAATCGACCGTCGGGCGACACGTAGACGTCAAAGAGGGCACGAAGCCGATCCTCGAGGGCTTGTGCCACCTCGAGGGGAGGACGAGGTCGGTGCTTCCACCTGCGGCGCATGTTGAGTACGTTGAGATCATCGTCGACCGCAAACTTGTAGATATCGGTGGAGTTGGCAAAGGGTTCGTCGCCTCCGTCTCGCGCTCGATAGATGTAGCCCAGCTTGCAGAGCTGCTGGCCCACACGAATCGCCATCTCCTCTTCGATTCCGAGTCGCGTCATCAGCCACATCACCACCTCGAAGGCCCTGAAACAGTCCTTGACCTTATTGAACGACCCGATGTCCCTTCGCTTCAGCCCGGCCTCGCCTTGCCGCAGCTGATCGAACAGCGCGTCCATCTGCGCAATGTGACCGATCAGCAGTGTCAGCAGCGTTACGGATCGCTCACAGAATGCACTGCTCTACGAGCGTGTGTGCGTACCTCCTCGATCTCTGCTTCATCGGGCGCTTCGAGGTAGTGTGATCCGATCAGGCCCTCCTCGCCCTCGCCCGTGATGATCTCATCGTCGGACAGGTCCTCGTCCGTGTCGCTGACGAGCACCGCGGACCCTGACAACGACAGCGAGTTTGGCGGCGACCCAGGCCCGGCGCTCGCCAGCGACGAGTCGTCACTCGGCGGCGCCGCTGCCGCCGCCGCAGCGGCGTTCACTTGCGCCAGGGGCACCAGCTCGTGGCTGTCCTTGCCCGTGCCCGTGCCCTTACGCCTGGCCGGGCTAGCGATGCTGCTGCCCTTGGCGGCCGCCGACGCTCCTCCTGCTCCCCTGGTGGTCGGGCCCTTGTCCTTCTCGCTGGGCAGCAGAGGCATGGCCGGCGCCTCCTCCCTCGCCACTGCGCACAGTACGAGCATGAGCATGAGCAGGCAAGCGAGGAGAGCGAGCGCTTTGGCAAGGCACGTACCCTTCTCGAGCATCTCTTCGAGCTTGTTGGCCTTGTCGAGGGCCAGCAACTCGGCCGCCCCCTGCAGCACGCCCACGAGCGTCAGCCTAGAGCGAGGGGGGAGGGGCGAGAGGGGGAGGCATACTCCAATGTGCAGGGAATTGAAGAAGATCTGCGGCACGCTGCGTTTGCCCGTGAGGCGCTTCATCTCCTTGGCCCGCTTGGGGAAGTCGGTGAGGTTGATCTCCACCAGGGCCACGCCCGCCCCCGCCCCCGCTCCCGCCCCCACTACCCGCATTTGCTTCTGGATGAGCAGCTCCTTGGCCCTGACGCAGCCGCTGTCCCCCGTCAGCGTGTAGATCAGGATACGCCCCATCTCTCTCCCTCCTCTCCCCTCTCTCCTGGTAGGTAGCAGCTGAGTCTCTTCCCTCTCTGCCGCTCGCGGTGAGTTTGGCGTTGTTGAACCCAGACACAGTTTTCAAGGACAACGAGGTAGCGGTGTGGTGTGCAGAGTGAGACGACAACACGCGCATGCGCCCCTTCAAGCTGCACGCCCCAACGGCTACAGCACAGCACCACACAGCACACAGCACACTCACATAGGGGGGAGGGGGGAGGATGTAACCCAGACAATGCTCTACGTCTACATTAGGTTCGGTTACCAACCATGCTGGTGTGTTCGCGTTGTCCCGAAGCCCCTAAATGGTCAGCGCTGGCCTGCGACCAACGAGTGTGTGAGGTATTGGCATTCCACGAGGGTGACGGTCGAAAGAGGGGGAAGAGTGAAGAGGGGAAGCAAGGAAGACCGTTCACGAGCAACACGAGAGCTGTTCAATCGAGTCCAAAACGCCACGCGAGCATCTGTCTCTCTGTTCACTTACGTACCGATCTTCACAGCTTCACATAGAGCGGGCTAGCGAGTGAGCGAGCGAGGGAGCAATGGCGACGAAGCCTCCGCCCCGTACGAAACCGCCCCCGGGGGCGCGTCGAACGATCACGTCGGCGACGGACCTATTCAACCAGGTCTCGGCCCGCTCCAACTCGACGGGATCCCTACACAGCCCTCGCCCCACATCATCAGATGGCACCTCCATCAGCGGTAGCGGATTCAACAGCAGCAACAACAACAACATCAGGATCGACCCGCAACAGCTGGCGATGGCAATGCAGGCGACCGCTTCGCCCCCGCAGGGCAAGAGGGCCGACACCTTTGGCCCAGCTATGAGCCCACGATCGCCCCTGGTGTCGTCATCATCAACACAGTCGCCCGAGCTCAGCTCACGAAGCAGCGGCGGGCTCTCGCAGAGCAGCAACGGGAGGGAGCTCAGCAAGAAGGACGCCAAGAAGCAGGCCGCCGAGGCCAAGAAGAAGGAGAAGGAGGACAAGAAGCGATCGAAGAAGGAGGCCAAGGAGAAGGAGAAGGAGGCCAAGCGTGCAGAGAAGGAGCGGAAGAAGTCGATCTCTGGCAAGCAACGAGGAAGCTCCATATCTGTACGTCCCCCCACCGCCCCTAATCGTCTTCTTCATCATCATGTTGATGCTCATCGTCCCCTCCACCAACACACAGAAAGAGAGCAGGTCTCCGAGCGGCACTGTGGCGGCGCCGTCTAGTGGTGGGTACGTGGCGCCCAACCAGGTCTCCTACAACTCGGTGCTGCCCTACGGCGGACGGCCAGCGGGCTCGGGGCCGCAGACGCCCCACTACTCGCCGATGGCGTCCGGTGGCCTGCTCATGCCTCAGCCGCTCTCTGGCGGCAGCCCCATCCCGTCGTCCATGATGAGCGCCGTCGGCGGCATCAGCGGCGGCTTTGCCTCGGCGCCGTACAACCTGCCTCCGCCGCCCGTTGACTTCCCGATGGGCACGTCGGGCGCCTTTGGTCTGCCAGAGTCGCCGCCGCCGTCGTTTGGCGGCTTCGACCCGCTGGCCGGCTTCCCCATGGACCTGCCGCCGCCGCCTGACGCCTTTGGAATGAACCTGCCGCCGCCGCCGCCGCCAGACTTTGGCATGAGCCTCCCGCCACCACCGCCACCGATGGGGAGGGCTGGCGGCGGCCTCGCTCCGCCTCCGCTGCCGTACGTCCCGCCGCCGATGGATATGGACACTGGCGTCCCGCCCACGCCTCCTCCGCGCTCGCCGATGCCGCCGCCCTCGCCGCCGCCGCGATCACCACACGACCCGCCACCACCGCCGATGGGTATGGGCGGACCGCCGCCGCCACCAGCGCCCGGCGGCGGTGGTGGACCGCCTCCGCCGCCACCTCCAGGCGGAGCCAAGGCTGGCGGTGGACCGCCTCCTCCTCCAGCGCCCGGTGGCGGTGGTGGTGGACCGCCTCCGCCTCCTCCTCCAGCGGCCAAGATCGGCGGGCCGCCTCCTCCGCCAGCGCCCGGTGGCGGCGGTGGTGGACCGCCTCCGCCTCCTGCTCCGGCAGCTCCCAAGGCCGGCGGCGGGCCGCCTCCGCCACCAGCTCCTGGAGGAGGAGGAGGTGGACCTCCTCCGCCTCCACCACCAGGCGGAGCCAAGGTCGGTGGTGGACCGCCTCCGCCACCAGCCCCATCAGCACCCAAGGCCGGTGGAGGACCGCCTCCTCCGCCAGCGCCTGGCGGTGGCGGACCACCTCCACCGCCTGCGCCAGGACCACCCAAGGCACCGGGAGGCGGCGGAGGCGGTCCACCACCGCCCCCACCGCCTGCGCCAGGGCCGCCCAAGGCACCGGGAGGCGGAGGACCACCGCCACCGCCTCCACCTGGCGGCGGACCACCGCC
>CDFA01019317.1:0-12572 GCA_000826305.1 Acanthamoeba healyi
GGGTTTGAACCGGGGACCTGACGATCTGCAGTCGCCTGCTCTACCACTGAGCTACGCCCCCCTTTTACATATACACTAGATGCTGCTCTTTTTGCTATTTTACTCTGTTAGCTCTCCCTCTTCTGTATGTATCATCGCAAGCCCTTCGGGTGCAGTCGAGGAAGGGGAGGCGTAGTGAAAGGATGATGGCGATGTTCGTTTTATGTACATAATGGATAGCTCAATATTGAGAGGTCTTTGTGTGAGTGGAATGTATCTACCAGGGTTGCGTCGCGCGATCGAGACGGGATCGGGCTTCAGGATGTCCTTGGTTGGCCGCCTGCTGCAGCCAGTGTGTCGCCCGCTCCAGGCTCTTTGACACTCCGCGTCCGTCGAGGTACATCACGCCCAGAGCGAACTGCGCGCGCATCAGGCCCTGCTCGGCGGCCTTGGCGAACCAGCCTGCCGCTGCCACATCGTCCTTGGGCACGCCACGGCCGTTTGCGCACATCGCCCCGAGGTGGAGCTGCGCCTCGGCGTGTCCCTGCTCGGCCGCCACGGCGAACCAATTCGCAGCCATGGCAGGACTCTGCTCGACCAGGCCTCGCCAGCCCGACATGTGGAACAGGCCGAGCTTGAACTGGGCGCCGGCATGCTTGCCCGAGTCCACGTCCGCGGCGCGTTGGTAACAGCTGAGCGCCTGTTGATCGTTCTGGGCGACGCCTGTGCCCTGCTCGAATGCTTGGCCGAGCCCGTACAGAGCGATCGGAATGTACTGGCGGTCGCCGTCGTCAGCTGCGGCCTCGACCACCTTCTGGAACCAGAAGACCACCTGCCAGTCGTCCTTCTCCACCCCGTGACCGTCCCGCAGGGCCTCGGCCAGCTTGCATCGAGCTCCGATGTGTCCCTGCTCGGCCGCCTTGCGCAGCCAATCGACGGCCACCTGCGGCTCTGCGACCTGGCCGTATCTGCCGTCCATGAGGGTGACGCCCATCTCGAACTGTGCCTTGGCGTGGTCTTGACCGGCGGCTCGTCGCATCCACGCGAGCCCCAACTGCTCATTCTTGGCCATGCCCCTGCCGGCGATCAGTGCGAGTGCCAGCTGGTACTGGCCGTCGGCGTTGCCCTTGGCCGCCGCCTTGACGAGCCACTCTGCCGCGGCTTCGTATTGCTTGTCCTGCTCGAGGATGAACGCCAGCTGGAGCTGGGCCTCCACATGCTCGAGAGTGGCTGCCTTCATTAGGAACTTGACCGCTTCCACCACCTCGTCGTCGCCTTCCTTGGCCGGCAGCTCGCCCGCTCGGAGTTGGTTGATCAGCGCGCGCCCAAGACGGAACATCGCCTCGACGTGTCCCTTGTCGGCTGCGGCTCTGTACCACTCGACTGCGCTCTGGTTGTCCCTCTCCGGCACGCCGTAGCCGTCCTCAAAGGCCCGACCGACCTCGAACTGGGACTGCGTGTGGCCCTGCTCGGCGGCCTTGGCAAAGAAGTGATAGGCCAGCTTGGCCTTGGCGACGCTCTGCTGGCGCTCCCTGGCGTACTGCATGCCCACCCAGTACTGCGAGCCGGTGTGTCCCTGCACGGCGGCCTTGCGCAGCCAGTGAAGGGCGAGCGCGTCGTCCTTGGGCACGAGGCCGGCGCCGGCATCACCGACCTGATAGCAGGCGCCCAGGCGCACCTGCGCCGGGATGTGGTTCTGCTCGGCGGCGAGCTGGAGCCACTCGACGGCCTTGACCGGGTCGCGGGCAACGCCTCCTCGTCCGTTCCACAACGCCTCGCCCAGCGCGTACTGCGCGCCGGCGTGGCCCTGCTGCGCCGCCAGGTGAAAGCAGAGCATGGCCTGCTCCTCGTCCACCGGCGAGCCGTCCGTGCCCCTTCGGAGTATTTCGGCCTGCCTGTAGAGGTCCTCGACGCTTGCGGGCGCCTGCATAGAAGACGACGAACACGTAAGAACACGAGAGCCACGTTCACCATGTACTATCTCTCGAGTGAGTGTTGAAGGTGCAAAATGGGTACCTGGCCAGAGGCTCTGTTCTGACGGGCGATGGCGGACATTGTTGTGTTGCGTGTCTGTATCTAGCGACACCAGAGCGGGAGAGGTCTTGCTTGGTGTGTGCAGGTCTGCTGTTTGGTGTGCAGGTGTGCTTGTGCGGGCGCAGGGGAGTGTAATGTTTGACTCACATTTTGTGTCGGAGGTGTTGTGGTGCTGTGCCCCTCGCGTTGCGTAGCGTCCAGGGATCGGTAAAAATGACCCACACAATCTCCAGCGACACGGTTGCCTGGCGTTGAAATGTGTGTGCCTATTGGTGGCTGAGGATAAAATGCGACCAGTCGCGTGCACTAAGCGTAGCATATTTTCGCCTAACGGCGTACTTACACTGTAATGGCCCGCGAGGGCATTTTGATGAAGCTATGGCTACCACGTTGGGGCCACCCGAAGAGAGTGCCCTCGGCGATTTGTGGTCGATGGTGCAAGCGAGGAGGTCACGAGGAGGGGACGTGGCTCATCTTATCGATGCTCTGGAGGACCGTAGCGATGTCACGCAGGGTGGCGACGCCGCCGATGAGCTTCTTGATGCCGGCCTCGGCGTCGTTGGCCGCCTTGTGGAGCTGTGACGTGAGATACGTGCTCTGTTCGTGAATCGTCCGGAGCTGCTGCTGTGCCTCTGCGCTGTCACCTGGAATGCCGTCCACTGATATTAGTCAAGTCTGATCGCACACGGAGCACAAGTCGCATAAGCAACAGAGACGACGTGTACCGTGCACACCAGGGTTCCGGCCACACGAGCAGCGAGCGACTTGATCCTCCAGCTGTTGCACTTTGGCCTCGGCCTTCTCCGCTCGCGCCGTGGCTAACATCAGGTTGTGCTCAATGGCCTGTGGAGGATCACGGAGGAAAGCTTTAGCTTCGGAGACAGATGCATAGGGCAGGTGTCAGTGGCTCAGGCCTCGCCTGGCGATGCGAAAGGGAGCACACACCTGCACAACGTCGTTGAGCTGCTTGGTGTCGTCCTCTTCCTTCTTCCTGAGCCGAGCTTGCGCCTTCTCCGCCTTAAGCGCTCTTCGCTCGATGGCTGACGCCCGTTTTCGCTCCTCCTCGGCGTTTGCCTCTGCGCGCAGGAGCAGCGCCTTGAGTTCCCTGACCTGAGCGCTCAATCGCGCCTCCGCGCCATCGTCTCTGCTTCGGCTCTCGGCTTCGACTGAGAAATCGGGTACGTCCAGATCTGGTGTCTCCGTCGCATCCAGCGCCTGAGGATGCAGTAGAGCACGATTGACATGTCAGATCAGAGTGAGAGGGAGCGTGGCTACAAGCGCAAGGGCATCCAGGAGTGCGCACGGGCAGCGAGGGAATGCCGGCGTCATCGTTGTCTCCCTGGTCTTCATCCTCGCTGTCACTGATGGCGGGCAGCGGCAGCGAGGTGGCCTTTGTGGAGGACAGCGGCGGTGATGGAGCTTGTGGTGTGAACGAGTACGGATTCGCCTTCTTCGTCCTTCTTCGATCGCTGCCCACGCTCGTCACTTCCTCTTCCTCGTCGTCAGATAGGGAAGGCAAGACTGGCGCCATCGTGTTCTTCACCGGACGCTGGTGCTGCTGCTGCTGTGTCTTTCCGTCCCCGCTCTTCTTGGCAAAGGCCTTGAAGGAGAATGGGTTCTCGCCAGGTCGCAGCTGCTCCTCTTCCTCGTCGTCATCGTCGTCCTCACCGCCCACGCCGCGGATCCCTTCGTCCTCGTCGCCATCGTCCTCCATGTCCTTCTCTTCATCTCCCCGCGACGCAAAGTTCTTGAATGAGAACGGATTGTCCTTCTGCTTCGACTTGGCCGAGGCCGGCGCGGCCTTCTTCTTCTGCGCGGTCGTCGGCGCCGACCGGCTGGCGGCCACGCCCCCACCGGCGGTGCTGGTCGTCTGCTGCTGCTCCTTGGCCTTCCGCTTGAGCTTCTCCTGCTCGGCCAGCCGCTCCTTCATCAGGTCGAACCCGTCACCGACGTCGAACACGGGCTGTGGCACTGCCTGCGCGGGCACCGTCGTGGACATGCCGCGCTTGGGCCTGGGCGCGGTGTGGGGCTCGTCAAAGATGGAGGGGGGCGGGGCGCCCCCGACGGCGTGGTGCGCGGGGCGTGCGCCGGTGGTCGCCTTGGCGGTCTTGGGCTGAGTTGGGGGGCTGGTGGCGCTTGCCGGTTCGTCAAAGATGCTGTAGGGGGCGGGAGCGCGGGTCGTACCCCCCGCAGCTGCTGCAGCTGTGGCAGATGATGCGCCCCCATTGGGCGCCTTGGCGTTCGCAGCAGCTGCTGCCGAGCCTCCCGACGCCGCAAAGAAGGAGAACGGGTTCTTGCCCTTGCCCTGCTGCCCCTTCTTGTTCCTGGGCGAATCGTCCTCGATTATCAGCCCCCCTCCTGTTCCCTTCATCTTTGTGTTCCCTCTTTCTCGTTTCCGCGAGAGTCTCGTTTGCCTTTTCTATTTCCTTTCATTTTCTCAATTTTCTGTTATTTTCTTTGTAACTGTCGCAGCCACAAGCGCTTGATTGTTCGGCGGAAGGGTGCTGCGCTCGGCTGGTGTGATGGGCCCGCGGTGGTGAAGTGGCACGTACACTACCTACGCTTCGTGTGGTTATTGGTTTCGCCATGAGGTTTGAACCCTTGCTACAGGGAGCCAATGGCGTCAGCGGACGATCGGAGCGTGGCCAATGCGCTGGCGCCCGGTCGTTCGCTCACTGCGCAATAACGCACAACCCAAGCGCCGGAGGAGACAGAACTAGAGGTAGGGATGGCGGACCAAGCTGCGGCATTCGGATGGGGCGTGCTGAGCGCTATTTCCTTCCCTCTGGGTTGCGCCATTGGACTCGTACGAGACTTCCGTTACCCCCTTCCCTCCCCCCCCCTTCCCATCCTCTCTTTTCTCCCTCATCTTTGCTCTCCCTCCGTCGGCGGTTTTACAATCTCCCTGGCCTCGGCGAATACGATGAAGACCCAAATCTTCCTCCCTCCTTCCATCCTTACCCATACCTCGCCCTCTCGGCGTCACACAGTTTTGGCCCACTATGCCGGTCAAGCTGCGAGCCGTGGCGATGGGGTTCGGAGGCGGCGCGCTGCTGTTCGCGCTTACGCTCTCCCTGTTTGGCGAGGTGCTCTTCCACATCGACAAGTACGGCCACGGTCCCATGCTTGTCATGCTCTTCTGCTCCCTTGCCGGTACACCGCCCAACTGGAGCTCATCAGTGATGATGACACGCATTCACTCCGTCTCTGATCGAGCTCACACGACGCGCACACTCCCAACGCGCAGGAGGACTCATTTTCTTGGCGTTCGACTTTCTCCTCGAGGAGCGAGGTGGATGGGTGCGCCGACTGTCAAAGAACAGGAAGCGCCTTCAGGAGTGGCGGAAGAAGCGTCTCCGTCCCATGCTGGACAAGCTTCGGCGCAAGAACGGCGGCTACGCCCACTTCTCCACCGTTGAGTCCTACCAGCTGGAGATAGAGCAAGAGGTGAGCACGCTCTCCCGCACATTGTAGGGGCGACGGTTTGAGGAGCAAGGATTGACGGTAGTGATGATGATGATGACCTGTTGCAGCTGGAAGAGGAGATCGCGAGGCTCGACGAAAAGGAGATGCATCTCCAGACAGCCTGGAACCCTGCCACCGAGGAGAGCCAAGCCGATTTTGACACCCTGGCCGCGCCGCTTGTGGAAGAAGGAGGTACACGCCATGTGCCTTCAGCGAGTGTCAGTGCCTTCCCTTCACTACTCACAAAGGCCTCTTCTACAGTTGAGGAAGCTGCTACTTCCAGCTCTGAGCCGCCCGAGTCACTGGAGCCCGTCGGCAGCGGTGTGGGCTTGGCCATTTGGCTGGGCATGCTCATCGATGGCATCCCCGAAGCGCTTGTGATCGGTACATCTCAACACAACAACGTGCCATTGCATGCAATCTAACCACCTTGCTGATGCATTCGCGGCATCCAGGCATCACAACTGTGTCCGCCGACGGCGTGAGCTATGCGCTCGTTATCGCCTTCTTCTTGGCCAATCTGCCCGAGGTGCGCATATTCTATCTCTGCTTCGCCTCCGATGGACGTCTCTTTGCTGACCGCGGCACATCAGGCTCTCTCTTCCTCGATCATCATGCTGGAGAATGGCATGTCTAAGCTGGTCATTAGCGCCATGTGGAGCTTCCTTGTGTGTACGTCAATCGACCTCTGGCAGAGGACTCCAAGCCATGCACGTGAGCTCAACTTCTTTCTCTCTCTCGCCCCTGCTGTGTTCCTAGTGATGACCGGAGTGGGCGCGGTCATCGGCTCGTTCATGAAGGAACCAGAGGATGCAGGCCCGAATGACGCCTTCTATTACGGCACTAGCGCCATCGAGGGCCTCGCCGCAGGCGCCATGCTGGTGGTGATCTCAAACGCCATGTGCGTGTGCCCAGCGCCTGCGTCCCCACCAGTTCAAACACATCTGCTGATCATAACTGTCTTCGCTCTCTCATCAGGTTGCCAGAGGCTTTCCGACAAGGAGGCAGCCTGTCTGGCCTCTCTGTACTATGCGGGTACCCGTCCTTGTTCCTCGCCATCCACCCGCACGCGCGTTAACTCAACATCGATCCCCCTCTATTCAGATTCTTGGCCGCTCTCTTCCTGGAGCTCTCCGACAAGTGGTGATCGAGCGTGCACCCGTCTATCCCCAGGGCCATACTTTCATATTCACAATACATCTACTACGCACCGGTCTGCCCCGTCGTCTCTATCACGATCAGATAGCCTCTCTGCCTCTTGACTTGCTCGCAGGAGGAAATGATTGTGGAAATGATTGGTTTCCTTGTATTTTCTTCTGCCACGAGAGATAGCTGTGTAGCAATCTAAAGCGAGTTTTTTTTGAACGTTCAAGGGCCTGCAAAGCAAGCAAACAATCGCGGATGGCGGATAACTGGTGCACGATCGAGTCAGACCCTGGTGCGTGATTAATCTGCCGGTGGTGTGTGTTTGCGTGATCGCCAGTGGTGCAAACATCAAAAACGGATAATGATGCATATATAATGTAAAACAGGCGTATTCACCGAGCTCATCGAAGAGATCGGCGTCAAGGACTGCCAAGTCGAGGAGCTCTACGTTTTGGATCAGGGCGATCTGCAGCGCCTCAAGTACGTACTCGTGCCGTGCTGCCGAGTAGAGCTCGCTTGATCGCCGCCGAGTGCATCTTGGGCAAGTAATTAATCGTTCGCTCCCTGTGTGCGGTGATAAGGCCCGTGCACGGCCTGATCTTCCTGTTCAAGTGGCGCGCCGACGAGTCGGACAACAGGGCCACCGAGAACCCGTTCGACACCGACGTCTTCTTTGCCAACCAGGTGATCAACAACGCCTGCGCCACGCAGGCCATCCTCTCCATCCTCCTCAACGCCAGCAAGGTGGACCTCGGCGAGGAGCTCACCCAGTTCAAGGAGTTCTCGCAAGAGTTCCCTCCTGACGTACGTATGCCGTCCATCCGTTCGGTTCTCCCTTCTCGCGGTCTACGTACGCGTGGGCGAGCAGTGTGTGCTCATCATGCTTGCTGACTGTGTGATGTCTGCACTTGCTCAGATGCGGGGCTTGGCCATCAGCAACAGCGACCTCATCCGCAGGGTGCACAACAGCTTCTCCAGGTAATGAGAAGAGAAGAAAGAGAGACTCGCCTTGATGTCTCTCGCGACTTTGATGCTCACCATCCCGTCATTCTTCCCTATCGGCAAACCAGGCCCGAGCCTTTCATCTATTCCGGTGGCAAGCAGGACGAGTCTTCGGAGGATGTCTACCATTTCATCAGCTACCTGCCCTACAAGGGTCGCCTCTACGAGCTGGACGGTTTGAAGAAGGGCCCCATCAACCTCGGTGCGCTGCCTTCCATCTGTCACTGTCGCCTCCATTTTCGATCTGATCTTGATCTAACCATTGATGCTTGGCTCCTTGTGTCGCAGGGCCTTGCACGGAAGAGGATTGGCTGGAGAAGGTGTGCCCCGAGATCCAGAAGCGCATTGAGAAGTACGTTCGACCGGCCGCTCCATACGCGTGGCTGTACTCGATCTTACCCGCCAGTCACTCACTCTCTCTCACCTGCATGTGATCAGGTACGCGCGGTCCGAGATCCGATTCAACCTGATGGCCATCATCAAGAACCGCGTCACCGTGTACAAGGAGCAGATCCAGGACTTTGAGAACCAGAAGGCCGACGTCAACACCAGGCTCATGGACCTGCCGGAGGGTCCCGAGGCGGACAACCTGAAGCAGCAGCTCGCTCTGCTGAGTACGGCCCAAACCCTTCATGCTTCTCTCTGCTGTGGCTCACCGTCGCCGGCTTCCTCCATCTCGCAGATGACCAGATCAGCACCTGCCAGGAGGCCATCAAGCTCGAAGAGGATAAGAGGAAGAACTGGCGATTGGAGAACATCAGAAGGAAACACAACTACATCCCCTTCATCATGAACATGCTCAAGATCCTTGCCGAGAAGGGCCAGCTTGTGTACGTTTTACTCTCTTGCTCCTCTCTCGCTCTCCTTTGCCTTTGAACGGGAAGCTCACATGTGACGTCCTCCATCCCTCTACTTCCTCCACTTCTCATCAGGGACCTGGTGGAGCGAGCCAAGTCCAAGGAGGCCGAGGAGAAGGAGCGGAGGAAGGACAAGCAGTAGACTGCGGCCACCTGTTCGTCAGCTTGTGCAAAAAGAAGAATAAAAAGAAATCGATAAAGAAATTTTAATGACGTGCGGGAAAACGTTTTCTTGAGGGAAAGAAAAGCGATTGTAATCATTTTTCTGGTGGCCCAAGACAAGAGGAAAAGGGCTCGCGAGAGATGGCGGCTGCTGTACCCCCGTCTCTCGTCCTTTCTGGTTCGGGCATGGCCAACATCCTATCCCCCCGACCTCCGCCCACCCCTCGCCTTTCCTACCAACAAGAACTCTGGGTACCCCCCCCCTCGCCCGCAACTCGCCGCCTTCGCTTTCGTTCTTCTTGCCAACAATGCTCGAGTTGTCCCTCGAACAAATAGCCCAGCCTGTCTAGCATAGGAATCCATTAATCCAATTTATTGATACATTAATAAATAAAAATAATCAGGGAGGGCTGGAGCTGGCAGAGAAGAGGGTGGAGGAGGGCCGAAAGACATATCGCGAAGTGCAGTCATTCCTCGAGGAAATGATCGACCTGGAGCTTTCCTACGTCAAGGGGTTCAAGAAGCTGTCCGCTCGTCAGTCCCAGTGCACCGAAGGAGGGTACGTCAAGAGCTGGAGATCCTGCACGCTGCATGCACGGACCACACGCTGAAACACATCCTGTGATGCTGCGCGCAGAACGTTAGGGTCGGCGTGGCAGGCCTTTAGGAGTACGTCCTCTTCCCTTGTCTGATGCTTCACTCTCGATTCTCCTGATGAAGGTGATGTGTGCAAAAACGCTCAGAGTATCTGCACATCAACGCCGACATGCACGCATTGCTCATGGAACACTGGTACCCGAACGACGCAAAAGGACCATCGTGTTTCCCCTATGAGTCGAGCTGACATCGTTTCTCGCGCGTGTGCGCAGGAAGAAGGCATCATTTGCACTGCAGGACCACTGCGCGCAACAGACCAAGGCAACAACCGGCGTACGTCCGTCTCCTTCCGATTGACTCGGTTCTTGTTCCTGATCATGCCTGCAGTACTTTGCCGAAGCCGCCAAACTGAACAAGGAACGAGAGAAGGGGCTAGCCGATGTCATGCGAGTACTCGTCGCTCTCTCTCTCTCTCTCTTTCTCCCGTGTCTCCCTATCCTTGCTTCGTTCTCTCACACCCACTCGCGCATGAACCTATCCACTTAGCTCAAGAGCAGGTACTACAAGGTCGCTCGCGAGGTACGCCAATCGCTTATTGTCACACGCTTGTTGCTTGCTTCGCTTGGAAGCGATTGAAGAGGACTCTTCACCCACATACTCGCACGTTACAGGCCGAGCTGGCAAAACAGCAATACGAGGGCGCCCAGAGCGACTCCACCATTGCCACTACCAAATTGGTCAAGGTAACACACTGCCTCGCTCCAGGCGCTAGGCTTCGTGAAGCGCGACTGACTAACGTACGCACCAACAGTTGAATGCTACACTACAAGCGCTCCTCAAGGAATGCGAAACGTCTGAGAAGCTCTATGCCAAGTAACTTAACCATAACCTCAGTCGTGTGGCCTCATATTAACATTTCCATCTGTTCGTCAGGGCTGTGGAGGATTTCAACGCCGCACAGGAGGTCCACGTTCAAGAGACCAAGAAGATTCTGAGCGTACGCACGCACGCAATCCTGTTGGTTTCGCTTTGACACAATCGCCGGTGCTTACATCTCGTGTTCCTGCCTCTGTCTGGCGTAGGTGCTGGAAGCGATGGAGGAGAGCAGGATCGTTACCATGAAGTCCATCTTCGAGGTACGGTGTTCCTCTGGTTGAAGCGTGTACACAGCAAACGGACCATTCTGAAGTGACGCGTGAACACGCAGGAGGGATGCATGACTTGGAGCGGCAGCTTCACGCATCAGCCCGAAGCACTGGGCGCCGTCCAGAAGATCATCAAGAACATCGACTGCCAGAAGGACATCCAGAACTGGATTCTGGGCAACAGGTTTGTGCTTCACCTTAAGACAAGCCGATGGCCCTCTCTGACTAGTGAGTCGTGCGGCGCTAGGACCGGGCAGGGCTTGCCTGCGCCGCTGGCCGTAGAGCCCTGGCAACCCGCCTCCAAGTTCCGCAGAGATAGGTCCGCGTCAGGCAACTCGGTTCGCTTCAAGTTCAAGCCAGAGGGCGTGGGCACCGTCATCGTGAGCACCACTTCGGGCATCGTACCGACTGCCAGTACGCTTTCCTTCCCTCCTGATCTCGATCACAGAAGAAGAGATATCAGTTCTGCTCGCGACTGAACGCTGTTCGTGCGTTCATGCGTTCGTTCATTTCAGACTCACCGCCCGTCAAGCGGCAAAGAGAAGAGGCAAAGAAGAACGAAGCCGAAAAAGAGAAGGCGGCGGAGCGCGACGATTCGGCCGAACGGCCTGCTGTTTTCCCTCGCGTGCGAGCTCTTTATCAGTACGAGGCCGAGGAGGAGGACGAGCTCAGCATCAACTCGGGCGACATCATCACCGTGCTCGAGAGTACTCACGAAATCCTCTTTCTCTGCAATCGGGGAGTGTACTCACGCTACACCCGCAATTGTCGCGACTTGTGATTTCAGTTGAAGGCGAGGGCTGGTGGAAGGGCGAGATCAATGGCCGGGTGGGTAGTTTCCCCTCCAACTACGTCCGGCCACTCTCCGCTTCCTCCGGCAGCTACAGCGTCATCGCCGCCAAGGACGACAGTGACTTCTGTAGTGACGGCAGCCAAGCGAACAGAGGAAAACCGCCCCAACAGAGCCATCCCAGAGAGATTCCATCATCTAGCCGCTCGCTCACTGACTTCCGCACGAGCGTCGACTTTGTATCGCCGCCGCTGTCGCCGTCGACTTCCTACACCGCGCTTTCATCGTCCTCGCCATCGCTGCTCACCTTCATCGAGCAACAGAAGCAACAGCCGCATTCGCCGAACCCTGGCTCGTCGCCGATGCGCGGCAGCGAAGGCAAGCGCGGTGGGAAGCTGACCAGGACCGGTGGGCAGCGAAGGATTGCCAAAGACGACGAAACGAACGACGATGCGGACCGAGCTGACGCCGGTGGCAACGGCGACGTTGCGCTAGAGCAACCGAGGCTGGGCCTGCTTCCCGCCCCCGTACCCGTACCGGATCCGGCCTCCTTGATCGTGAGGGAGGCGCAGGTCCATCTCCCGCTGTTGCCCCACCAAGCGCCGGCCGAGGAAGCTTATGAAGAAGACGAAGAATCTGGGTTCGAATGCGTGGTACGTTGGGCCGCATCTTCGAGTCGGGTGCACCTGACGTGCATCCTTGTGACGCTTCCCTCCCTCGCTCCGAACAGGTCCTGTTTGACTTTGAAGCCGAGAACGAAGACGAGCTCACCATACGAGGTACGCGGCCCCATACCCCTCCACGGACCCGCTCAAACCGCTCACGTGATCCGTTGTGCCGACGTGTCACAGCCGGCGAAATGCTGCGGGTGACGGAGGAGGTCGAGCAATGGTGCGACACCCGTGTCCCTTGATGGGAATGTTGCTGCACTACACTGCGTGACCTCAACTCGATCGACCGAGGCTGACCTCATGTGGCGCGTGCATTCTCTCGCATACCAGGTTTGTGGGCGTCTTCCCTGATGGTCGCACCGGCATGTTCCCCTCCAACTATGTCCGGCGCACCGACGGCCTTTGATGAGCGCACGCGACCATTCCCGCGGTCTCCCTCTTGCTGTTGTATTTGACATGTTATTTATTTCACATTTATTTATTGGTGATTATTCTGCCGTTGTCGTTAGCTTGAGCACATCTCTCCTTGTCTCTCGCGAGAGTTGAGGTTGGCTTGGCCTCTGTCGTTGCGGTGCTTCATTCGTGCTGCGACGGTACGTATCTGGTGGGCCAGTAACAGGCTGTCGGTGTTTCGCCAGTTTTCGATGCTCTTCCGACCGAAAGGGTCGTAAAATGAGACCGACCACGCTGGCGTCCGCCGTCTCCGCTGTCGAGGCCTGTGGAG
>CDFA01019318.1:0-21413 GCA_000826305.1 Acanthamoeba healyi
GCAGAGCCGTCGTGGCGGTGCCTGCCAACGCTCCGCCACTGCCCACGGCACCATCGATGCAATCCAGATTCAAGATCGACGACATCGTGCTCAGGTACGCACCAACACCCGAGCTCGCGCTCATCACACGCGGTCTTTAGACCTAAACGTCTCTCCCCTCTTCTCAGAGTGATACAGACGTTGTGTCGTTCCGAGACGAGGCATCTCTTGGCCAAGGGCTACCGCAAGGTGCGCGTTCGTTGGCTCCACACCTCAGTCTAATGCCTCATTCGGTTGTGTTGTCTGACCGTCTTTGATCGGACGACGATGCCAGGGCCACGGGCTAATGAACGTGTGGGGTGTGGAGATATACTACCCCAACACCATCGTCAACGTCATCAAGACGCCCACGTGGTATGCGAGCGCTCACATTCGTCGCGCGCATGTGTGCGACGCTCGCCTCATGTCTGACTTCTTCATTCCGTGCACACCACACAGGCAAGCGCTGCTATCGAGGATCGGCGACGAGCTGATGACGTACCTGCTGATGCACACGTTCATCTTCCTGGCGCTGCCGCATAACTGCTACATGCAGATCACCGGTCCATCTCTGTGGCTCTCCGGCTCAGGGTCGATGGTGGAGGAGGGCAGCGAGCTGCAGCAGCAGGAGCTGTGGTCGCGCAAGGATCGCTACCTCACCCTGCCCTCCTATGCCTCCCCGGCTCATCGTCGACGCAGGAAGGAGGAGATTCTCGAGCTGCTAGCGGCTCACAGCAAGAGCGGATCGCTGCGACGGCCACGCAAGCGACGCAAGCTGAGCCACGTCAGCAGAAGAGTTGCCAAAGGCGATGCGCGAGCGGCTCTGGTCTCGAGTGCAAAGCCTCAGGCGAGCGAGCCCGAGCGTGAGGTGGGCGAACAGACAAGCGAAGCCGTCACGAACCAGCAGGCGGCGGAGAATGAAGACAAGACAGAGGCGAAGATGAAGAAGGTGGAGGAGCACAGGAGAGAAGACGAGACAGAGCTGAGCGCAGCAGAGAAGAGACAAGCGAAGATCATGAAGCACAGAAGGCAAGACAGGAGGAAGAGGAAGGAGAGGAAGAAACAAGCCAAGGCAGAGGAAGAGGAGCGACGCCTGATGAGCGCGGCCGACAAGAACACCAACCCGCCGCAGAGGAAGAAGAAGACGGAGGACAAGAAGGCAAAGACGAATGCAAAGACAAAGAACAAGAACGAAAGAGGCCCTCGACTGAGCATGTGGCGGCGACGCAAGGAGAAGAAAGCGGCAGCGGCTCGGGCCGAGGGAGGAGACGCAGCCGCGCAGCTACTAAGCTTCACCTGCGACAGCGATGACCCAGTGTCCGAGGAGGAGAATGAGATGATGCTGGTGGAGGAAGGCGAAGGAGAGGCAGAGGGAGGAGAGCGCGTCGAAGAAGCGGATCCTGATGCAATGTGGCTCGATGACCCGCTGCTTAGTGAACGATGGCGTCAAGCGGAAGCGAGGGAACGAGAGGGCATCATAACGTTGGTGGTGGCCACGCCCACATCGACGCCTCCGCCCACGCCCGCGCAAGCAGGGGATGGTGCGGAAACGGTGATCGTCACCACACCCACACAAGCGGAGGACGATGCTTACGCCGTAACGATGGTTCCGGCCACACCCTCGCCGACTCCAACGCCGACCGAGCTCGGAGGGAGCGCAGAGGAGACTGAGGCCGACAGCAGTGAGCAGGGATTATCTAAGCAGCAGCAGCAGCAGCCGAAGCCATCAATCGTGGGCAACAGCGACACGAAGGGACAGAACAAGAACAAGAAGACCAAGAAGAAGAAGATCAAGCAGCCAACCGGCAAGCAGAAGGCGAGTGATGCCAACGACTGCTACGTTCCACGATCCCGCATCTTCTACGCCAATCCATCCACGAGCTACTTTGGACTACCACCGAAGCGTACGCTGCTGTCTTCCCTCCTAGTTAAACCACGAGACTTGCATCACATGTGCTGACCAACGGCTCCATAATGGGGTCAACACAGACACATTGAATCGGATCAAGTGCACCAAGATGGGCGCCCGACGGCTGCTGCGCGAGATGTTCGTGGAGAAGGCCACATACGATCCCGTGGCTCCGACCACGCTGCCCCCTCAGTTGAGGCGTTCTGATTCGGGCCTGTTGCAGGTGCCTGCTGCAGCACTACCTCGTCTTTATCGCACCACACTCTCACATACGCCTTATGCGTGTGGCGTTGTGTCCAACCAGGCACACAAGCTCAAGAAGGTGAAGAGCGTTCGTCTGCCCAAGTCGCTTCGAGGGCTCGTGCCTTTGGCGATGCACATCATTCGGCGCAACGAGAAGACGAAGAAGACCAAGACGTTCAGCCGCGCGCTGCATCGGCACTGCCCCATCTCAATACCCGGCACTACTACAGCTACAGCCAAGCCGGTGCCTTCCACCAAGGCGCGGCAACACGGCGGAGGGCGGAGCAAGACGGCCGTGGCTCAGCCCCCTGCGCCCCAGGACGCGACATGGAACGCCTGGTACCGCCTATTCATTTGCTCTGTGATTGCAGTGAGAGTGTTGGTATTGACGGTGCTTGTGTTGTCACAGCGACATGCTGTATACACAGGAGGGACCGCGACTGACCGCCATGGAGCGGAAGGCCCGAACGGCCGAGCAGGCCGACTGCCTCGCCTTCTTGGCCACACAGGCGCCGGATCTGGACGTTTCAATCGAAGGTGAGGACGAGGACGAGGATAAGTGCAAGGGAGAGTCCCCAGCACATGCTCCAGCTCCAGCTCCAGCTAAGGGTCACAGGGTACAGCGCTTACTGGCTCCTAGTGTCGTTGACGGTAGTTTGACTGACGACCCACGCGTGTTTGGGTGGGCTCTCAGCGAACGAGTGAGGCCATCGCTCAACTCCATCAGATCACCTCCTACAGCACCCTCTTCTCCACTTACTGCTGCAAGTACAGGCAAGTGGCATCGTTCGTGAAAGCCGTGCTCGCCTATCTGCTCCCAGCGTCTCTGTGGGGCTCCAAGCACAACGTGAAAGTGCTGGCCAAGAGTACCCACCCTCGCCTCCTGCACTGCACTGCACTGCGCTGCACTGCGCTGCATGTCGCTCACAGGTAGCTATGTGATCAAGGCGTGGATGAGTTTGTGAGGCTGCGGCGCCACGACCGCTATTCGGTCCACTCGGCCATGTCTGGACTGCGAGTACGCCATGCACGTCCTCCACTTGGAGGACTACGGGTCCCTTACCCTCGCCATTGTGTGCTTTACGAGCGTACAGTTGCGGGATATGTCGTGGCTGCGCGGCATGCGACGTGACTACCGAGACAAGCAGCGCATGGTGCAACGGCTCATAAGCTGGGTCTATGCGCAGATCATCATCCCTCTCCTGCGCATCCATTTCTACGTCACCGAAAGCGGGCAATATGGGTACGCGCTTGCGCACAGTACTCTCCGCAGTGAACCAACAACCTCCACACCAACGCTGCTCTCGCTTGCAGGAAACGGATCTTCTACTACCGCAAGCCTGTGTGGGCGCACATCTACCGATTAGCGATGGCTGAGTTCAGGGAATCGCAGGTGTTCACAGAGGTGCCATCGGTATGAACGATCAGCACAGCGCAGCACAGACAAACGCACAGGTGAAGACCAAACTAACCTTGCTATTACAACTGCTTGTTGCATGGTCATCACGCATGTATTTCAGGAGGAAGCGAAGCGGATGCTGGTATCGCCGGAACGCCAACTCGGCTTCTCGTTCATCCGGTTCCTGCCTAAGAGCGGAGGCGTTCGACCCATCGTAAACCTCAAGCGCAAGCCCACCAACCACGCCACCATCTCCGTGCTCGACAACGAAGGTTCTGCCGGCCATGCTTGTGCGCGTGTGCCCTGTGATGTGAAAGAGAGTAGAGCATGCTGACTGCTGGTTCTGCTCCCCACGCACACACAGACACCAAAGGGACGAATCGAGCGACTTACAAAAGTACGCAGCCAAAGCCTCTTTGTTTTGTGAGTGTCGGGACGCTTGAGGGTGATGGGGCTAACATGGACCGGACCTGGCTCGTCTTTGGAACAGTGACGGCTGCCTATGTCGCTGACAGAACCAACAAGAAGATCGAATGGAGCATCAACACAATCCTCAGAACCAGCTTTTACATCCTTAGGCACGCCAAGGTACGCCTCCTGATTCTTCTTCTTCTTCTTCGAGGAAGCAATGCAATGTCTCACAAGTGCCGCCTGCGCAGAACAACAATCCCGAGGTGTTGGGCGCGTCCGTGTTCAGTTACAACGACATCTACGTCCGCCTGTCCACCTTCATCAATGAGCTAAGACAGGAGCGCAAGAGGAAGAAGCTCCCGCGGCTCTACTTTGTCAGCATGGACATCAAGAGCTGCTTCAACAACATCAACCAACACAAGGTCTATGAGGTACGTGTGGTTTCATTCCAGTTGTCCGCTGGCCCCGCAGCGCCAAGTTCACGCACGCGCGTACGCTCGGGAACATGCACTGGTCGCGTAGGTCGTCGAACGGTTGCTCAGGGAGCAAGACGAGTATCTGGTCTACCGCGTTGTGACGCATATGCCGGTCCCCACTCTCCGGCGCATCGTCTCCAGGGCGGAAGCGCGAGTGATGCCCCTGGACGAGCTGCCTCAAGCCTACGCCTTCGCTCGCGATCTCGCGCAGAACCGGAAGGACTCAATCATCACCGATCAGGTGCACATGTCCTCCGCACCAATGCGCGTGCTGACCAGCCTAACCATGGCATTCGTCCCATTCCCTACCTGCAGGTTGTGCACATCACCATGGACAAGAGCGAGACGATGGAACTGCTGAAGCAGCATCTGTTCGACAACCTGGTGGTGGATCGCATGGACGACTCACCCAAGTTCTATCGCCAGACCAAGGTACTACTGACATTGCAATGATGGAACGTGGCGAGACATTCATCCATTTAATCACCCTCTATCGCGGTTAGGGCATTGCGCAAGGATCGGTGCTCTCCACTCTACTCTGCTCGCTCGTATACGGCGATTTGGAGAACAGCTGCTTCAAGCACTTGGCCTGGGACAGCCGCTGTCTGCCCACCTTCTACACGTACTCGCCAACAACCAGCACCTTTGTTTGCGTTGCAGCAGCACTGACGCATGAACTCTCTCTCCCTTTGGCCACTAGGCCTTCACCCTCGACCTCGATCACCGCCACCGCTACCCAGTCCTTTTGCGCCACGCCTATGGACGATCCCTCGAAACCTAAAGGTACTCCGTCTTGCGCTTTCTCTCTCTCTCTCTCTTCTCTTCTCTGACTTGTCGTTACACGACACCACATGCAGGAGTGCTGGTGCGATTGATCGACGATTTCCTGTACATCACCACCAACGCCGCGATGGCGAAGAGGTGAGGACTCCTGCCGCTCAAACACACACGCACGCGTGTGGTCCTCTTAACCGCCCGGTGTGGTGTGCGTTATCTCGTGTGCAGGTTCGTGATGGATATGCACAAGGGATATCCAAGCCACGGCTGCACCGTCAACACGCGCAAGACGCAGGTCAACTTCGACATTACCGTCGACGGTAAGCTGCTGAACAACATCAGCCGATTCTCTACTGGGAAGCACCACGCCAAGACCAAGGAGTCTCGCACTGGTACCGCTCGCCAGGCCGCGTGTGTGAGGATTGACCCTGACTGCTTCGTGTGCACATGCGCGCGCTGCAGATCCGGTCCTGTCGTGGTGCGGACTGCTCATCAACACCAGGACGCTTCAGATTCGAGCCGACTACACCCGATACGAGGGCACATGTACGCGCTCCTCACGAGCTCAAGCGGCTTAGATCTGAAACCCTTGCTGACCGACTTGAGATTGAATGGACCCATCGTGATTGGGCGCACGTAGACGTCGCGGAGCAGCTCACCAGCGGTGGCGGAGGAAGGAAGCTGTGGGTGGGGACGCTGCATGCGGTCAAGCCCAAGTGTCACCCGTTGCTGCTCGACTCGCGCATCAACCAGCCCAAGGGCGTGGCCCTCAACATCTACCAGGTACCACTAGCTGACAGACACCTAGGGCGCACACCTGTCAAAAGGCTGACGACATTCACTCACGACACACGGCACACATCACGCACTAGGCGTTCTTGCTCAGCGCGATCAAGTTCTACTGTCAGGTGAAGGCCATGCCTCGCGGAGCGGACAAGAACCCGGCCTTCTTCCTGGGTACCTTACCTTTCCATTCAACAAGCGATACGTTGTGTGGAGAGACAGACACTCACTGACGCACACGCGCCCGTGGTTTTGCTTCACCTGCGCCGCCATCGCCATCCCTCACCAGGCGTGATCTTGGACGTGGTGCGCTACATGTGGATGCTCGCCAAGTCGCGTACGTCGTGTGGCATCGCCAAGCAGATGGACTGCCGGTTCCCGCTCTCGCGTCACGAGGTCTTTTGGTACCCGTCATCGCCCTGCCCCCATCGTGGCGAGCTCACGCCTTCGTCTTCATCATCACACTCCTATGAGGTCTGACGCATTACGTCGTGCTGTACGCTGTGCGGGACAGGCTGGGCTACAAGGCCTTTGCCACCGTGCTCACGGCCAAGCAGACCAACTTCTCCCTGCTGCTGCCGCCTCTCTCGACCAAGGCCAAGCAGATCTGGCGATCCCTGCGCCACAACAAGAAGGTACCGTGACATCTCTCGCACGCATTGCGCAGCACCCAACCTCTTCCTTACCTCGCTTGCTCCTCGTGCGCCTACGATCACAACGCGCATCACACGACCAGGCCAAACAGCGACTCGGCTATGCAACCGATCCCAGCAACTCCGAAGTCTTCAAGCTCATCCGCTACTAGTAGCGCGAGAGACCGCGCGTAGAATCGGCCGAGCCAAGCCCGTCAGGCGACTCTCTGCGGCCGCACGTGCGCAGGGAAATGAAAAAGAAAATGAGATGAAATTATGGAGTGGAATGTACGCGAAATACGGCCGAAAATATTCGCCCCGAAATGCGGGCACAGCGAGCGACAATCCCGCCAGCAGCCGCTCCTGCCTGCTGGAGCGGAGCTAGCCCATCAGTACACCACAAGCCAATTCAGGACCTTGGAGAAGACAGCCACAAACGAGTGCTTGAAACGAGAGAGCGAGAGCGAGAGAGAAGAGGAAGACGAGAGGCAGGCCCGAACTAAACTTTATCCAGAACTAACGAACAAGCGAGAGAGACAGAGGTCGAAGCACTTGAGAGACAAGCGCGTACGCACGCACATACACACACACATACGCACACGCGACCATGTTCGGGGCACGAGACCGAGAGTCGCCGGCCGAGAGGCGTAAGCGGGAGAAGGAAGAGCTGACGGCGAGGACCATGCAGCTGCTGCACCTCATCGAGGATCACCTGACCCAGGCCCACCCCATGCGCCACCGCCACACGCACAGGAAGCCCGACGGCTCCGTCGCCGTCACCGTTCTCCGGGAGAGCGTCAACGCCGCGGGCGGCAGCGGCATCAAGGGCAAGGAGCGCGAGCACGCGCTGATGATGAGTCGCAGCGGACGCAACCTATCCAGGAGCGACAGCAGCTTCTCGGCCACGAGCATGGACTCCACGAGCACGCTGACCGCGACGTCGAGGAACCAGGCCGTGTGCCACGTGGGCGAGATGATCGAGTGCGTGGAGCAACTCAACCTCCAGTGGGACCGGGTCGTGGTGTTTGGCGGCAAGGAGGAGATCCAGGACACCTTCCTCTCCCTCCCCGTCATCGAGATCCTCCTCCGCCTCCTCAAGCGGCATCCCGAGTCAGGTAACTAACTCTCTCCTCGCACGCGCGCACACTTGCTTCAGCGCCGTAAACCCTCGTGCAAGGCTCACACTCTCATCTGTTGCTCTTGCTTGTGTGTGCGTGCTGATCAGCGGCGTTGCATGCACGGTGTGCGCAGTTCCTCACGCCGCTGGTCACGGAGAACATGGACGCCAAGATCAGGGTGGAGCGGGCCAAGGGCGTGCGCGTGTTCGGCCTGGCCTATCAGCAGTTTGGCCCGTGGGCGCGCACCCCGCCCAAGGCCCAGCCCGTGCTGGGGCTCGAGAGCGGCGGCCAGACCACGATCATCGCCGAGGGGATGGTACAGGCGATCGCGGCCACGGCCGCCGCCGGTTGGGAGGCCAACGGCGGCGAGATCGAGAAGGCCACGGCCGAAGCCGAGGCCAAGAACGCCTCAGACGTGCGCGAGATTCGCGTGATGCTCGAGAAGCACTCTGCATTCGATACCATCCTCAACCTGTTCTTTGCGCTCACCAAGTCCATCGCCACCTGCGCGTCTCAGTACCCTGATGAGGTAAGCCGCCATCACCGCTCACCACCTGTTATGCATGTCGCGCGCGCGATCAGCGTCCTCGTTCGTCACTGATGGCGTGCGGTGGTGATGATGACAGGAGGAATACCTGCAGAGGCTCAAGCAAAAGGTCAACAAGGTGCTCTATAGGCCGCAGCTCGTCGAGCGCCGGCTCCTGTTCCTCAACAGGCATATCCTGGGCTACAACCTGCTGTGGGGCGGCATCAAGGCCGAGTACGACAAGATGCGCAAGGAGTTCTCCTACCTCCACTTCGTGTCCCTCCCCACAGGCCACGTCGAGCCCTCGGCCGCTGAGGCCGCCCTGCCGCTTCTGACGGCTTCCCACACCCAATCGCCTGCGCTGTCTGCTGAGAGTGAGCACCACGATGAGGAGTCGTCGGGCGTCTCGTTCCGCGACACCGGAAGCAGCATCGGCACGAGTCACGGCGGGAGCGGGATCGGAGCGTCGTCGAGCGGCAGTGCCGGGCTCAAGGACAGCCTACAGAGCGCCAAGACGGAGCGCGAAAGAAAGAACAAGCTCAACCGACGGGTACGGACCGTGGTGTACAGCAGCATCGTCATGTTGGAGCGATGTGTGCGTTCAATGCTGACGACTCGTTCGTGTTCGTGTGCGTGTGCGGTGGTGCATTCGGTCTCACACAGAAAACGAACGAGATGGTGCAAGCGGAGATCAGGGAGCAGAAGCTGGAGCAGGTGCTGTGCCACGTACAGCTGATGGAGGTCAAGATCGACAAGCTGTCGCCGGACGTCGACGAGGACGGCTTCCCCATGCGCGCTCGCAACCCCTTCGTCGTCATCCAACAGTGGCGATGGAAAGAGGCCCCTGGCCGGTACGCATAGATCAAGTTGCGCCGCAACGACATTCACTCACACTTCAATCTGTTATCATCATCATCATCAGGAACCAGCCGGCGCTGTGGAAGAGCACCATCCAGAGGAACGAGCAGTCGCCAGTGTGGGACCTGCGACCGCTGGGCACCAAAGAGAGCGGCTACGTGCTGACCCCGCGCCAGGGCACGGCCCACCGCGTTCGTCGCGTGATGTCGGGCCTCGTCTACCGCCGCAATCCGCTGGCCAAGGCGATCTCCCACTTCCAGCTGTGGAAGAAGAAGCGAAAGGCCAACAAGAAGAAGAAGGAGGCCGAGGCTTTCAGCACCACGCGCGCCGTGGGCGTGGCCGCTGACGACTACAGCACGCTCAAGGCCAGCGGCGGACGTAAGCTCAAGTCGCACAAATCGCACAGGCACCATCCGGGACCCAGCCAGGACGGCGCTGTGGCGGTGACCGAGAGCGAGAGCGACGACGAGCACCAGCATCACAATCCGAAGCACCTGCCCAAGCGTGTCAAGCACTACGTCAAAGAGCACCATCAGAAGCACGTCGAGGAGCCCCGCGACACTGCCATCACCACCGTCGTGCGCGACATGCACAACAGGTTCCGCGCGCGCTTCTTCCCGCCGCTCAAGGTCTCGGTCTACGACTGGGTGGCGGTCGACCAGCAGGAGTTCCTTGGTCGGGTCGAGATCGATCCTGCCGTGGTGTACCTGCTCGAGCGCGAGGTGGCCGAGGGCCGCAAGCGCGCGTCGATGTCGGGCGTGACGACCGAGGGCCTGGCGAAAGCCAACGCCGCAGACGTGGCGCGCGAGAACGCTCGGCTGAGCAATCGGGGCAGGCGAGGCAGCTTCCTGCGCGAGATGATCGACACCGACATGGAGAGCGACGAGGACGAGGAGCAGGAGCAGGAGCCTGATGACGACAACGTCGACTTTGGCGACGACGTCATCGCCGAGAGGAAGGCCAAGGAGGTACGGGAGAACTACGACAATCCCGCCAAGGAGGACGACAAAGTGACGAAGAACGAAGATGAGGAGGAGGAACAGGCCAGGCAGGAGGACATCAACGAGAAGCAAGAGGACAAGGAGGAGGAGAGGAACAGAGAGGTGCGGGACGTCGATGAGGAAGAAGCGCAGAGGCGTAATGAGAAGGAGAGATTGCAGGAGCGAGCTGACATCAGGCGCGCGGCGGGCTCGCCCGAGGAGCTCGAGCGATTCAACTCCACCGACTCGAGCCAAGACCACCACAGCGAGCACGAAGATCATCAGCCGCAGCGTGAGCAGAAGCATGAACAGACGCAGACGAAACGGGAGCAGCATCAAGAGCAGCAACAGCAGCAGCATCCAGAGCAGACGCAGAAGTCCAAGCCACTCGACGCCAACACGAACACGGACGTGGTGGAGGGCAAGGAGGCACGCAGGCGTGAGAAGCAGGAGATCGAGCGCGAGCGGAAGGAACGCAAGGATACGGAGAAGCGCGAGCGCGAGCAGAAGAAGAAGGACGAACAGGATCGGAGGCGACTCGAGCAAGAGCGAAAGAAGCGTGCGCGGAGGATGAGCAAGGCGGGCCTGCAGGTGGAGGGCGCGACTGTCGAGAAGGGCGTCGAGGAGGAGGAGCGCGGCATCACGGTGGTGCTGCCGCTCTACGCCGGCGAGGAGGAACGCAACACGCCGGGCCTGGAGAGGCACCACGCAGGCCTCAGCGGACACATCAGCATCACGCTCACCGTCTCGCCGCCTCACTGGGCCGCCGATTGCGCCACCCTCTCCGATCAGCCCCTGCCAGTCTAGAGGCCTCTCTGCCTCCACAAGCCGATCATGAGCCCAACCAAATACATTCCCTATTTATTTGTAAATCCAATTTTATTTAATTCTCAAATTTCGAGTCTGCAAAATCTTTTTAAACAAATTGTTCAAATATCGAAAAGGTAAAGAGCAGGAGTTAGTTCGGACCTTATCTGGCAATTCTTGTCCGCCGGAATTTTGCAACGTGGCAGGTCCGGAGAGTTTCTCGATTTTCAACAATTTATTTTTCATTTTTATTTATTTCAGACGATTTGATCGATTGTGAAAGAAGAGGGGGAAGCGAAGCGCCTCTCCAATGAAGCTGTTGCTGGTGCTGGTGGGCCTCGTCGCGGTGCTGCTCGGCGCCGTCGTCGTATACGACGGCGCCCCGTCTACGCCCAACGATTTTGTGGAGGCCGCTGCCTCAGCCGCCGATGGAGCGCACCAGACGCGATCTTTTGTGCGCCATGTGGAGCGTGTGCCCATTCACAGCGAATTCTACGACGCCTGGCTCTACCTGCCTCTAGCGAGCAAATCATCCACCAACTCCAAGCCCCCCGTCATCATCATGGGCCCTGGCTTGGTACCAATCTCCCCCCCCCACATCTCCCCCGATCTCGAACTTTTTCAATTTAATTTGTGTTCAAAATAATTCAATTAAATCAATTTCTTGATGAAATAATTCGGCTGATTTTTATTTTTGTTTATTTTTTGCGAGTGCAGGCGGCACAGAAGGACTTCAACGGGTTCACGGCCTACGCGGAGCGCTTCGTGGCCGAGGGCTGGGCGGTGTTCCTCTTTGACTACCGCAACTTTGGCCGGAGCGAGGGCAGGACGCGCAACCTCATCGACCCCATCCGCCACGTCCAGGACTACCACGCCGCCGTCGTGCACCTCGTCAACACGGGTACAACGCCCAAACCGCCAGGCATCTGGCTCAGATAGGAGTGACACGCTTGAGCGTGGTCTAACAGTCGCGCTTGGAACCTGCCAGATCTCACTGAGAAGGTCGATGTGACGCGCATGGCTTTCTGGGGCTCCTCCTTCAGCGGCGGCCACGTCCTGGTGGCAGCCTCCGAGTTCGAGGCCGCTGTCAAGGCCTACCCTCTGAGTACGCTGCAGCTCTTCGTCTATTTGATCTCCTGTCTTTATCGCGCGCGCTCGCCGATGCGTGCGATGCTGATGATGGTCTCTCTTTCTCCCTGCACCTCTAGACTACATCCTCAACCAGAGGCCGGAAAACCTGAACAGGACCAAGCCTCAGCTCAAGGCTATCTTCTCTCAAGTGCCTCACCTGGATCCCAATGCGGTCATTCCCACCCTCGACCTCGTTCAGGTCGCACGAGTACGCATCCCTCTCTGTTTGTGCCGTGTGCTCTGTAGTCAGCGCCGTGTTCCCTCCGGGCGCTCGACCCGGGTCGATCATGTCTGACGTCTGAGATCAATCCTTACATTCCAAAAAGGGCTTCGCGTTGGCCATCGCCGATTGGGTCGGGTCCTGGTTTGGCCTCACCGTCTATATCAGGGTCTACGGCACACCCGAGCAAGTGGCCATCTTGAAGTACTCCCGCCCTTCCTCTTCCTCTTCTTCACCTCCTCGCTCTTCTGTGTGTGCTGTGAGCATGAGCTCGTGATCTTAACTCTTTGTCATTGCCCTTCGCCCGCAGCACGCCTGAAGCGACTGAGTACGGTCGTTTGGTGCCTGAGAAGCCGGCTGGCGGATGGGTGAACAAGGTAACCCCTGTTCGCTCACACTTCTGTTGTGTTACGCTGCTCACTGATCTGAACCTCCAACTCGATGTGGTGGGGCGATGATGGATGCACCAGGCTCCTGCCAGGTCGATCATCTACATCTCCCGCTATAGGCCGCTGGACTATGTGGCCTCCATCTCGACTCCCGTGCTGATGATCGCCGCGAACAACGATACCCTGTGCCCGATCTCCGCCGTCAACGAAGCTGAGAAGCTCCTCAGCAATGGCGAGGTAACTACATCACCACCATCAACGCTTTGCTCCCGTACCCTCGTCGCTATGGTGCTGATCTGTTCGACTTCTCATCATCAGGTCATCAAGTACGATGTGGGTCACTTTGACTTCTACGAGGGCAAGCCACACTTTGCCGAGACGCTTGACCAGCAGATCCGATTCTTCCACAAGCACCTCTGAGCTTTCCCTTCTACCCTCTTCTCCTCTCTTTCTTTCTTTTGAACGAGGTCTGCTGTACGGTCCTTGACCTCCTAGTTTTGTAACGCCAATCCAGTCTTTGCCCCCACCTGCACGCTTTGGTTCTTCTGCACTACCCGTGAGTGCCAGCATGCTGTGCGCATTCCCGAGCGGAGATCGGAATGTTGAGAACAAGCCAACTTTTTCTGAACCCGCCGCGAAATGCAAAGAAGAATGCGGACCCGTACGGGGCGAATATCTCGCATTTTCGACAACGGCCGCAACAAGCGAGCCGAAGGAGAGACCAGCCGCTAGAAGAATCGAAAGATTAGAACCGACCGTTCGTGACTGTTTGTGGAGGTACGGCACATCGTTCGCTCCCGCGCGTTCGTTTTCACGCGTTCCTCAAACTTACGAACTCATCTCCACCTCCATCTTGATGATTGCGCTCTTCCCCCACGCACTGCCGATTCCTCATCTCTTGAATGGCGTGAAGAATGGCACTGTCCGAGCAAGATAGGGAACTGTTCTACAGGCTCCTCACGCCGCTCCATTTCTACGCGAATTGCAAGCTCGGGCTGTTCAGCAACTATGGCACGCTGGAGGAGTTCAAGCTGTGCCCCGTGACCGACCGCATGATCATCCGCAACAAGATCCTCGAAGAGCCCGCCCTCATGGATCAGTTCATCCTCGAGAATCCAGAGGGCTTCAATCAAGAGGAGCTCGACATCGTTCGCGCCCCCCCCCCTCCTCTGCTCTACCCGTGTGGTGTTGCTGCTGACCTGTGCACACCTGGATGGTACTGCTGTACAGCTTCGTGCGTGGCGCCAGTACCAGATCAAGGACAAGTTCATCTTGGAGCGACACCTCAAGAAGGGCTCCATCTTCATCGCCGGCGATCAGCAGCAGGTCTACCTCGTGTCCGGCATTACGAGTCCACTCTCGGACATGATCTTTGCCGAGATGCTGCCGCTCATCCTCGAGACCGTCATCATGCCCTTCAAGGGGAGGATCGTGTACGTCGTCTCGCTATTCTTTTTTATATTTAAAAAATAACTAATACTTTATTTATAATTCATTATTTATTGGCGCAACTAAGCAACACAGGCATTTATCGCCTTTTATTTATATTATTGTTTTATTGTAGTCCCAATTTATGCACGTGTGTTCATGAGTTGGCGTCGTCGTGCAGGTACGATGGCCTGCTGAGTCACACGCCGATTCAGATAGGCAGCACGTTGGCCAAAACGTGGGCCAAGTCTTACCTGGCGGCCAAGCAAAGCAAAAAGGTACATCTAGGTTTCCAGGCGGTTGTAGCGACGACGACCTAGGGAGCGGGAGATGGCGCACGCGTGATGGCGACTGACCGTCCTACCTGCTGCAACGTTGCGGCAGGTCATCACGACATTCGGCGAGGTGCGAGGAGGCAAGGAAGAGGAGAAGCCACCAAGGAAGAGGAAGCGTGAGAATGAAGAGCCCAAGGTGCCCTTTGAGATGAAGAAGGAGCTGGAGGAGTTTGCACGAAAAGCCAAACGGGTCAAGGACGAGGCCCAACCAGGTAGGGAGAGCTCCGCCGCCAGCGTGCTCCTCAATGCCGCGCAGATGATGAAGCGCATTGTCGATGGAGGACCCAACCTCAAGCGCGCTGTCACAAGCGTTCGAAAATCGCTCGAGCTTCTTGACAACGAACTCAAGGGGACCCTAGATGACAAAGATGACTAAACCAGGCTTTCTCATCTTTTGATTCAACGGTAAAGCGAGAGAGAGAGAGAGACAATAGGCTAAAGAAAGATGTACACAAGCAACAAAATCAAAAAAAGAGATGACAAGTTCCGCCCTCGTACCGGGTGGATCACCGTGCCCAAAACTCGGGCTCACTGGCGACGTGTAGTTTGGACACAACATCTTTGGCCCTAACGTGGCTGATCAAGACGAGCGTACCCGCAATTGGGGTGTGCGTGTGCGTGTGGCTTCTCTGCGCGGGTGTGTGGGATGGAGGAGCATTGCGCCCTAGCGGCAGGGATGGGATGGGATGGGGTGTGGGTGCTGACACGGCTGTGGCAAGACATATGCCATTTGGCGACAAGCACAGCATCTGCATAAATATTGCATGGTACTCGCTCGGAAGCAACGGAGAGGGAACATGAGGAAAGTGAGGGAATCATCAAGGAGCCCGTACCACCATCGTACACCTGGACCCTAATCCCAGTCGCTAACTTCAACCGCCAATCATCCATAATCTCCCGGTTGTCTCCCGCTCCCTAGGTAATGCCTTGCATTCCAGAAAGTTTCCTTCTCGGTTAATGACCGGAATGTTGACTCTTGCCCCACCGGAATCTTTTTGCACAGCCGCCTCGCGATTCCGCAACCAAGACCGGCATCGCAAACATGGGCAAACACAACACCAACAGCGCCAAAGCCAAAACGTGCAGGACGTCTCCCTCGGGAGGGAACGTGCACAGCGTAGCAAGCGCTAGCTGCATCACCGATCCCCACCTGGTGGTGAAGAGTGGAGGTCGTTCGGCGTGGCGGCAAGAGCTGCAGCTACAACAGCACCGGCCGCGGATGGAGAGAGACGAAGAAAGGGCAGCGACGATGATGACCTTTGCCTCAGGAGGCACCGGCGGCGACGGCGGCGGACGAGGGAGGGAAGGCAGATACGATGGAGATGATGAGGATCGATACCAGCAGAGGAAAAGGAAGAAGAAGAAGATGACGATGAGCAGAGGCGAGGCGGGTGACACGAAGTCACCCAATGGTGGAGACCAGAACGCTGGCGGCAGGCTCAGCCGCAAGGAGGCAGTGCCCTACATCAAGCGCTGGTACGCTGCCCTTGCCATCCCAACTTGTTGCTCCCCCACCCCACGACGGCAGAGAGTGCAAAAATCATCATCTAGCCACGCCCACAAGATTGTTCATCGAAGAGGGACGTGTGCTGCACCAAGCGGATACGCATCATCGTATCACACGGTGGTTGGGGGTGATGGCTTAGGTTAATCTACGTGCGGTGTTGAGCACGCAGCGTTCAACATCTTGCAAGCTCGAGCTTCTTTCCCCAAGATTTTAAATAGTTCATCATCCTGAAGCGTTCTTTCTTGCGCCATCCCTATATCCATCCCCTCCACATCCCCACACATACACCCAAAACGACATCCATGTGTGCTCACCGGCGTATTGCCCTCAAGCCCATGACATGTGAGCATTCACCTGTGGCGAAGGGAAAATTTTAACGCGCTACCAAGCAAATCCATTAAAGCCACCACATTGGTTCCGCTGGGTCCAAAAAAAAAACAAGATCTTGGCGGAGCTTAGCACGCATAACCCAGCAGCGTTGATCGGAGACTAGCAACCGAACACCGAGATTACATCCTAATACCGACACTTACCCTGCTTGGGTCACTTTAAGGAATTCGGAAACGGGACTTTCTCGATCTCTTCCCCTCGGCACCGTCGAAATTGCGCAACGCGAGATTTAATGCCGGCAGACCTCGTGGTCCGACTGGGTGATGTGTGACTGACGCGCAACTCCTGGTGCGTGTTACGGTGTGACGGCAGGTTGAGCGAGAATGTGGTGGAGAGCGAGGAGGGATCGCTGCTCAAGCGGGAGCTGTTCGAGGCCTACCTCCGGTTTTGCATGTTCAGCAATCTCAACCCGACCAACGACGCCACCTTTGGCCGGATGGTCAACGCGGTCTTCCCCAACGTTCAGCAGCGACGGCTCCGACGGGATTCGCACGTCAAGAAGTGGCACTATTGCGGGATAGCGTATCGCTCTGGCCCCGGGCGGCCGTCGCCGCCGCCGTCGCCGCCTGCATCGGGATCCCAACCCCTCACGACTTCCACCAGCCACCATCCGCCACCCACGTTCCCGCCGCAATCACAGCCCGTACCGCCGTTCGCTCAACGATCGGCCTATCCTTCACCGTCAAACTTCTACCACAGCAACCCTGGCGCTCCATCATCCTCCTATCAGTATCACGGTTGTCCTCCTCCTACCTATCATCCCAGCATGACGCAATCCTACCATCAGCTCTACTCCGGGGAGCCAACCACAGTACCCTTCCAACACGCGGCACGTCCGCCACCTCAACCGTTTGCCTCTCCCGCGCACCCTTACACACCGCTCTCCGCTTACTCTCAGCCGCACCTTCCTCTTCACTCTCCTGCTGCCTATGGCTCGCACTTCCACTCTCACCACTTGGCGCCTCCCATTGATGAGCTAGCCCATTCTCCTCTTCACCCCACCATCCCGCCTGCCTGGGACCCGTACGGTCCCTCTCACGCGGTCACCTACTTGCCCACCGAGGGAGAGGCCACCCAAACACCTCATGAGTCCTCGGGACGGCTCGGGCTGACCGGTGGCTCCGCTGCAGAGGGCTCAACGAAGCAGCAAAGCGGCTGGCTCCGTAATCTCGACCACACGCTGCCCTTCCTCGCCCAGCTCCAGTACTATGCCGACTTCTATCGGCACGAGATATGGGGCTTTGAGTACGCCGCCGTGCCCTCCGTCATCTCGGCTTGATGCGCTTGCAAGGTGGTTGCCATTGCCCGAATTCTTCTCACCTGTGATGATGATCAGGCCTTTGAATCCGATCAGCATGAAATCAGACACCCTGCGCTACCTATTCACCACCGACGAAGGCGCCCGGGAGCGATCCCCGCTTTCCCTCTGCACTCACTATGTTCTGTGCGCAGGTCAACATCCTCCCCCGTCCCCATCCACCTCTTCGTCCATCCATTGTGCAGTGTCAGTGCGCGTTCTAACCTGAGCCATCTCAAATGCAGGAGCGCTCTTGTCGGGAAACATCGCCCAGGCCAAGGAGCACTTTTTCATTGCTCGGTACGACGCTCGGCCACTTCTCTTCTCTCCTCACGTGCATTCACACAGAGCGTCTGATCGTGCGTACTCACTCGTCATTGCGTTGCTTAAAAAAAGGGACCACCTGGGATATCTGTTTGATATCAGCAACTACGACGTGGCGTGCATCCTATGCTACATCGCTACCATCGCTCGCTACTTTGCACAGGTTTCACCCACCCCATCCCTCCTCCCTCTACTTCAGATGGCTGTCTGGAGACCGTGACAGCGTGAACTGAACGCACCAACGCGCACAAACAGAGCGAACGCGAGGGCAAAGAGCTGTCCCACTACTACCTGACTCTCGGGCTTGAGATCTGCGAGAGCATCCGCGCAGTCAACGACGACCTCTTCGTCACCTTGACCAAGTATGGTGTCATCTTCCTGCACCGATTCGGCGAGGAGCAATCGCTCCTTATTAAGGTAAGTGTCGTAGACCACTCCGTTTTTCGACTTTGCTTGGACCCACCGCGTGGACACAGCGTGTCGTGATCACTGACTGAACTCTCTCTCTCTCTCTCTCTTGCCAACGCCCGCAGAGCAAGGCCGCTCCGCGTTGGCGCAAGCCGTGGAAGCAGGGCAAGCACTACATCGAACAGTACAGGTACGGCAAGTTCGTCGGTGCCTCGCAAGAGTACGTCATCGATTCCCTCAGGCAGCTCGTCCTCATCCTCATGCGACCTCCTCACGGTACATCTTCCCCTGTTTCGTACATCTTCCCCCGTGTTCGTTGCGGTGAGCTCTGTGTTCGTTGTCCGGCATCTCTTGGCAAGTGGCAAAGTTGCCTTGTCGCAACCCTTACCTTTTACCACTCTTTCCTAAAAAAGACCTAGGTCAAACTGATCAAATTAATTATGCGCAATTCTCGTTTTACAAATTTCGAGAATGTCAGCCCCAAAAGTTGCGTTTCGAAAGCACTGGTCTAATCGGTTGGGATGGGCAGAACCGCCGTCACCCGAAGAATGGTGGGCGTTGCGGGAGACATACGACTGGCGCTGTGGAGCCATCGCCGAGCTCGACCAGCTCTACGCGCGTGATGGGCGGGCGCCGCAGCAATTGACCACCTTCATGCGCCTCTACGTCTACTTCTGTCGCGCGGTGTGTAACCTTCGGCTCAACCTCGTTGACGACGCTCGACAGGCCGCCTCCGATTTCCTGCTGATCCTCAGCCGTGGCAACCGAGGTACACGCTGTTGCCACACACTCTAGGTGGATGTGTGTTGATGGCATGTGTGCTTGTTGCGTGCAGGGGTAGTGACAGCCGTCCTTTCGGATATGTGGTGGATGGACCCATGCCGAGATGCATTCGTGGAGCTGGTGGTGTTCCTGCAGCGACAGCACAAGCAGGAGCTGGTCCAGCTCGCCCTTGCCCTGCTCGAACTTGGCAAGATCGACCTCGTGTGGGCCGCCAAGATGCACGACCAGGTGACTGCCGCCCTGGCCATCGTCAACGAAGAAGATAATCGCGCGCAAGGAACGATCGACATCAAGAAGGAGCAGGGAAGCGACAGGGATGACGGAGAGGAAGAGGAAGAGGAAGAGTACGACCTCAAGCACAAGCACCGAGCCGAAAGTGAGCGACCGGATCGCAACAACTACAACCACACCAATCACCCCCTGGCGGGCCTCTACAAGAAGGAGGTTTTTGACGACGACCAGGACATCATACGCAGTAGCGAGAACAACCTCTCCGCGCACAAAGAATAACGGATTCGCGTCCACGCATAGTGTACCATACAACGTTGAAGAATGACCGGCACGGGCAACAAACACAAAAAATCAATTTCCTTTTTGTTTTCCCTTAATTTATTTTTACTTTCTTTGTCTGCAACATTTCTTTGCATGAATTGATGATGGAGATGAAGATGAGGGGGCTCCTCGTCTGTCTTATCGCTGCGTGCTTCGTGGCGGCGGCACACGGCTTTGTTCGTGGCGACCTCGTCAAAACCAGCACCAGGGCACGATATGGAGCGGTAATTTCACGTGACTCTGCACCGATTTGATTTTTTATTGATTTTGATTTGAGTTTCGCCCTCGCTTGCTCCCCGCAACCCTCTCATGTGCCGACTGCGCGCAGGTGGAAACGTCGTGGACGGGGCTGACGGCCAAGTTCAGTCCTCGCTATCGCTACGACAAGGCGAGCCTGGTGCCCAACCCGCAGCAGGACATCAAAGCCTACGACTCGTTCAAACTGTACCTCACCCTCCCCGCTGCCCATTCTCTCTCTCTCTCTCTCTTTGCGTGTGCAATGGTGCGTGGGCGTGCGTGTGCCATTGTGGTGGCGTGGCGCTCACACCAACACGTCTCGACCCACGCGCATGCCCAGGTCGTTCTCTTTCGTGGACGGCAAGTTCGTCACGCCGTGGATTACGGTGTGGGACGCGAAGCAGAACATGTACCTCAACTACATCGAGTTCGTGTTCATGTACTCGGGCAACGACATCGTCGGCGTGGACTATCACGTTGACTGTACGTACACACTGGCCTTGATCTCCACTCAACTGCACGTCCTGTGTCTTCGATCCACATCGCAGAAGAGTCTCTGACCAATCTCTCCTCGCTGTCACCACCGCAGACAACAACGATCCAGAGCACGGCGGCAAGATCCTGTCCAATCTGTTGATCAAGGTTAGTCTAACCGACTGCGCGTCGTCTGTCGTGCGTGTGTGTGCGATTGTCGTGACTCAGTCTTTGTCTCTCTGTCTGTCTCTTGATCGATCGTGACTGCTGTGTTCGCTACCAGTTCGTGTGGGATGAGCAGAGCCTCGAGGATGTGGACTCGATGTTGGCGTTCATGCTGTGTGGTGGCTTCATCGTCACCATGTTCATGCTCCTCTACGCTCTCTTTGATTCGCAAGGCGCCACTCGCTTACAGTACGTCCCCTTATCCACGGCCACGTAAGCTCAACGCTGCGGCCTTGGGCACGAACGCGTGACGTGATGCATCTTGTGAGCAACGATTTCCTCATCTTCGTCTTCATCAACAGTAAGCTCACAGAGCTGATCACCAGCGAGGAGGAGGCCCGCCCCGTTCCCTCGTCGCTTCCCTACGTGGACACCAGCAGCTCGTACGAGTCTCACACGCCCAAGCGACGCGGCGTCGGCGCTGGCGGCAACCGATCGTCGTCCACCACGTACGTTGAGTACGACAACACGCGAGGGCCCATGGCCGCGATGGAAGGCGCCGGCGGCTTCGCACCGACGTCGTGGGCCGAGAGCCAGCCATCAGGCTTGCAGGGAGAGGAGGAGCTCATCCCCATGGAGCCCCTCCCCCGAGACGAGGCGATCGTCGCGGACCGCCGCGAAGGCTTCGACTACGACGACGCGGGCGACTCTGCGCCCGCCATGACCGAGGACTTTGTCAGCATCGACACGAGCCAGCTCCCATCACCGGCGATGGCTTCAGCGCCCACCTACCTCCAGCAACCTATGGCACGAAGGAAGGGTCAAGCCAACACTGA
>CDFA01019360.1:0-11612 GCA_000826305.1 Acanthamoeba healyi
GGCCCCGTATCATGAAGAGGTCTTGACGATGAGCGGCTGCCGAGCTGCGGGGGAGGACGAGGCGAGCGCGGAGGAGGAAGAGGAGGATGGAGAGCTTGACATCGACGGGTGTACTGCCGGTCGTCGCTGATGGAGCGCCGGCTGCATCGACGCAGCCGCCGCTCCGAGAGGCGTGGTGGTAGTGGTGGGAGGAGGAACGCCAGTGCCAGCCGTCGTCATCGTCGGCGACGAGGGGACCGGCGGAACTGCGGATGTCGTCGTTGATGGAGATGCAGCCGGCGAAGAGGACGATAACGACGTCATCATCGACGTGGATAGCGGCGCCGAATGGCTGGGCGTGCCGTTTGACGACGACAGCAGGGCCTTCAGCGCCGCCGTCGGAAGCGACGATCGGTTCATCGATGACGATGGCAGAAGAGACGCCGTGGCGCCGCTGACGAACGGCAGAGGCCTGGGCGTCGCGGCTGACGGCGTCTGCGTTCGCTGTTGCTGCTGTGGCTGTGGCTGCTGTGCGCCGCTCGAGGGTTGGCCCGCCGGCGTCGAGGGCGACGGCGCCTGTGTGGTGGCAGTGGCCAAAGTAGGCGAGGTGGTGGCGCTAGCCGCGGCGGCCAGCACGGTGGCGAGGGGCTTGACGCGGTATCGGTGCTCGCGTCCCTTGTGCACCAGCGCGCACTGCGTGTAGTGGGGGATGACTCGCTGCTCGGTCTCGGTGAGCAACGACTCCTCGCCCAGCTGCTGCAGCCGCTTGAGTCGCTGCGATGAGTTGGAGCACACGATCGCTCGTCCGAGGGGGATCTGGATCTCCTGCTCGTGGCCCTGCGGATTCGCTCCCTGCACGCACTCATAAGTAAGCGCATGGACACTAAAGGATACGCGCGCGCGAGAGAGCTTACCATGGTATCACGGATGACGAGACAGAGCTGCACGGGGTCGGGACCGTAGGTTCGTTCGAACTTGACGGCCAGGTTGAAGAGGAAGCCTCGCGCGGTGGTGGTGGTCTTCCATGACAGCGGTTCCACCACGAGCCGGTCCTGCTTGCCTCTGCGCGTGCGCAACAACACACAAACAAGCAACGCGTGTCAAAACCAGAGCGGCCCTGGGGTACAAAGCATCGCGGTGCGGGGTGGGTACCGGCTGGTGATGAGAACTTCAAAGTTGCGGGCGTCCCAGTTGCGGGTGCTGTGGAGGGCGACCCACTGCGTGTAGCCAGTGACCGGCGTCATCGGATAACACTCCACATAGAAGAGCTCCGCCAGTTCCGGCCCCTCCTGCGTTGCGCGCATGCGGGCGTGTCGCGCGTGGGTGAGTCAAGCGTCAATGGCCACTACCAAGCCGCGTCAGGGACGAACCAATTCCATCTGGTGGGTCTCGGACGCGGTTGTCGGCAACGGCGCAGATCGGTGTAGCTCGACAGTGCTCGAGCTTGAGCCGAGGCTGGCCGTGGCGTCCATGCCGGCACCGCTAGTCGCGGTGCCGGAGGTGACGACAGTGGTGGTCGTCGTGGGCATGAGCGTGGGGCTAGTGAGAACCGAGGAGGAGAGGGTAGGGCTAAGAGGCGTCGCTGTGCTGTAACGCGGCTTCTTGCTGAGGATGTCCGACCACCGCTCGATCTGGTCGAGCATGGCCCACTCCCTCCGCTTCTTGGCGTGCTGGGCTCCCACAACGTGCTTGTCAAAGTCCTCTGGCGGCAGCAGCACGGCGCACGCGAGACACGTGAGCACGCCCCGAGCGCTTCGGTAGACCAGCTCGCTCGACTGCTGAGACGTCTGACCACGCGCATTGAACTTGGCCTTCTTCTCCACATGCAGCGTTGACAACATGTGTTGCTTCCACCCCTGTTGCACCCAAACAGGTCGTTGTGAGCATGTGTCGCCGTATATCGTGCAGTGTCAAGCATTCCCGTGTGATGTCGCGTACCATCTTGGAGAGGGACATCTTGCAGGGAATGCAGCGGATGCTTCGCTTCTTGAGCACCGTGGGATCGAAGTAACAGTACTCGGGCAACAAGAAGAGCTTGGCTGGTGGCTGCTCGAAGCTCTCCGCTGCAGGTGTGTTCACATCGAGCGTGCGATGTCAGTGATGACCACAAAATCGCCCAATCGATCCCTCGCGAGGGATGTCCTCGGGTGTCATGCGAGAACGCACCTTCTTCCGTGCTCTCGTCGTTGGTGTTTGCGGGCCTGAGCAGGTAAAAGCCATCGTCGGTGTCATCGTCGGCATCGTCATCATCGTCCTCCTCCTTCACGCAGCAACCGGACGCGTGGTTGTGCTCGCTGTCGTGTTTGCGGTCGACCGTGACCACGCTAGGCCCGTCGGGCGTCAGCGGCACCGTCGAGGGAGAGGCCATGCGCGGTATCGGGGTGAACAGTCGATTCAGCGCCGAGGCAGGACACGACGTGGCCAAGTGGTGCCCCGTGCCTGTGCCGTTTGCCGTGGATGTGGATGCGGGCGTGGAAGGCGAAGCCGTGTACGCACGCGGCCCGGCGGTCGAGGCCGGTTGCGATGGCACTGGCGCGGGGAGGGACATGCCGGGCGAGAACCGGAACGGGATGCCCGATCCGCCCGCCGCGTTGGCGAAGGGGAACGTCGATGCCGGCGCCGGCGCCATTGCCTGCGCCTGCGCCTGCGCTATCTGCACGTGCTGCGCGTACAGTTGCCTAAGCGTCTCCGAGTCTGCGAACACGACACAGCACACAACGTCAGATCACAACCTCAAAGAAAGATGCACCAAGAGCTGGCTCATGAGCAAAACGCACCAGAGTCGAAATAGAAGGTGAACTTATCCTGGCACACGCGCTTGTAGCCGCAGTAGAGCGTCCGGTCGACGACCAGGTATCGCTCCTGGCAGAGGACCTCCATGAGGAATCCCCGCTGCCACAGGCCTGTGGCGCGGAGCACCTCGTACGCCGAAGGCACCTCGGCGAACCAGTAGGCGCTGGCCTTCTCCACTGGCTGCACCACGGCGCCAAAGCCCAGTCGCAGGTCGCCGGGCAAGGCGGCAGCTGCGCCCGAGCCAGTCTTGCCCGTCGCGTCGTTGTCTCTGGCGCTGGTGCACATCACCGTGAGCAGGTGCTTCGTGTTGTCCATGAAGTCGCGCAGGTGAATGCTGTTTGGCGAGATCTGTGCGAAGAAGGCCGGCGGCGGTGGCGCCGGAGAGTGCAGCGGCGGTGGCGGGGAGAGAGGCGCGGGCGACGGCATGTGTGCCAGGGACGGCAACGAGGTCGACCGAGGGATCGACGAGCCGGCGACGTGGTGCGACATGCCAGCAGCGCCGTTGCTGCTGGACATCTTGGCGCGGCTGGCGGCGTGGCCGACGAAGTGTCCGTTGCCGGTGGACAGCATATGCTGAGGCTGGGGATGCAGGTCCCGCCCGATCGGTCTGCCGGGAGAGGAGTTGGCGGGCAGCGAGGGCCGCAGGGCCACGTGGCGGTGAGGATGGTGTTGATGCTCTGCCGCCTCGCGCTTCCGCTTCTTGTCGGCCGTCAGCGCCATGGCGACTTCCCTGGTGTGCCCGGTCTGGCTCAGAGGCCTCTGATGCCCGCCGTCTGCAATCCGCCACAACGAGAAGAGAAGAGCATGAGACTCACGTGGCTCGCGCCAGGGTGCGGCACAGGCGCTCACTCCGACGAGCAGCTCTTGCGCGTACCCTGCGGCCGGAGGGGGTCAACGGCGGACGAAGCGGAAGCCAACGAAGCCAAGGGGTTGAGGCCGGACGGGTACATGACGGGGCTCGACGAGGCCGAGGACGACGGCGACGAAGACGCGGCACTCGCGGCAGCCGCAGCGGTGTCCTCAAAGGGAGCGAGCATCGCCGCCCGCTCGGCCAGGTCGTTCAGGCTGTTCACGCGTCGCATGTTGGCTCAACACGTCACGTGTATATGAACGTCCTTTCTGTGCGTGCGTACAAAGCGAAGGAGCACACAGCACAGCACAGAGCAATCAGCAACAAAGACATTAGTTGACGATCGGCTCGAAATGGGGGGAGGGGTGTGAAGTTCAGATCTTTGGCCAAATGGTGTGGGAACCCAATTAAATATTTTTAATTAAAAAATTGAATAAAATTGGACCAAAATGGGAGAACAGAGGAACCACCGGCTCCTCCGAGCGAATGGAACGACGGAAACGGGAGCGTCGTACCCGAATCTCCACGATCTTGGTCCGCGAGAGGGAAATGATGCGAAAAATGGAGGTCCTCCTACCACGCAAGCCCGCCGAAAAATTCGAGCCTCGAATCGATTTTTCGAAATGCGCGCTTTGGCCTCCAAGGATCAGCAGGTTATCCTCCTTACGTCGCCCCTCGATGAGAACCCCCCTTGATGGAAGGATTACGGACAGGCCCCGGGCTCTTCTCGTCTCGATCGACTGAGCGCACACACAGACGACGAACAACCGCGGTAGGCCCCGAGGTGCGTCGCTCGCAATTTTGGACCGCCGACCTTTTACCGCCGCAAGGCACGTACGGAACGGAAACGGTAGCTTCCTCGCATTCCAGGCCTCCACCGCATTCCTCACTATTCCCGCCATTTTCTTCAACTTTTTGCCTGCGTTTTGCCGCAAATGCCAAGATCGTGCGAGTAGCGCGACATCTTTGCTAGAGATCAGATCAGACACAGAAAGAGAAGAGAGATGGACGCGTTCGGGGGTGCAGGCATGGAATGGCCCCAGCTGACGGATCTGGGCGGGCAGGAGGACTTTGTGGAGTACCACCTCTTCTCTAACCAGGCGCTACGCGAGACCGACAATGGTACGATTGGTGTTTGATCAAAGGCCGATTAGTGATTTGTCGATGAGGCCTCCATTTCCATCGACTGCTGTTGGAAATGATGACTGACCTTCATCGAGGACAGACAAACAGATCGCGGTGCTGCAGGCCCTGCAGAGCGAGTACAGCGAACTGGTGCAGCAGTGGACAAAGGACTACATCTGGCAAAAGGAGCCTTTTGAGCTCAAGATCTGCCGATCCGGTGGTGAGGCGCCGTCACAGATCAAAGGAGGTAAGAATGCTCGATACTGGCTCAGCGGCCTCACTCCCTCGTGCGCACACTCACACGCCGTTCCTTTTCGCTCTCTCGATGCAGCGCAAGAGCAGCTGCCTCATCTGTGGGGCCGCATGCGCTTTGGCGACAGCGTCGACGACGAATGGTTCATCGTGTGGCTTCTCTTGCAGCTCTCGCGACACGATCCGCATCTCGCCATAAGGTACCTAGAGACTCAGTCGTCGAGTGCACTGGCCTGGTGTGCTCACATCAATGCCTGCAGTGTGACAGACAACGACGGCCAGTTCCTGCTCATCGAAGCTGCTCTGGTCATTCCTCGCTGGATCAAGCCCGAGACCACCAAGAACCGAGTACGTATTGATCACTGTAGCGTGCTGTGCGCTGTGAGTTTGTGTCCGTATCTGACTCGCTAATACCTATGTACGCTCTGGCAGATATGGATACACAAAGGCAGCGTCCATATCATACCTCTCCCCCGCACGCCGGCAGAGCTCACACAAATCCCATCCTCGCTCGACGACCTGGCCGTTACGCTTACCATCGTGTTCAACCCCAAGATCAAGGTACTCTTTCTAGCGCCTCACACGTCGTGTCAGCTGCATTCTCAATTCTGACCTTTTGTGTACGCAGACCATCGCAGACAAGCTCGTCCAGGAGGCAATCGAATCCAAGGTGGGAGAGTACGTGTTCTCTCTTCCCCATCTTATTCGAGCACGGTTCGCCACCTGCTCATACGTGTCCTGGCGCACCACAGGTACCCAGCAAAGGCGCACCAGTTTCACTACGCCAGGTGCTGCGTTCCCTGGCAAGTGGCGCGCATTCTTCACGATCGACCCCAGCTGTACGAGTTTGCCACCACACCACGTTCGCTCCTCGATGACGACGCCTCTTGACGCTTCTCCTCCTTCAACTCTCTCTCAATTCGCGCAGGGTTGCTCCTGCCGTGGAGGCGTTCTTTCACAGAGACCTCGACGACATGTTCCTCTGTTCAAAGATGGAGAAGTTCCCTCCTGGACCGCTCATACCGCCAACACCAGCCACAGGGATCGACGCTAAACCGACGCTCGTTAGCGATAAAACGGTAACTCCTCAGGACCACCCCTTAGAGTTGAGCTCAAGCTCACATGATTTGTGCAAACTCGTGCAGGCGATGGTGATGACGATGGTGCGGTTCACGCGATGTCTCTACGCGATGATTGCCTCTCAGCGATTCGAACCGCCCAAGGTCTTTGCGCCTTTTATCCCGCAGGAAGATCACCCGGACTATCAGGCCTACGTGCTAGGCATGAAGCTCGTACGTGCCCCACACTGTCCTTTCTCCTTCCTTGCCACTTGCTCACGCGCGCTCTCCCCTCCACTAGGCTTGCGGATTTGAGATCCTTTACGACATCAAGCGTAAGAGCAAGGCCGATGAAGCTGCCGCTGCGGCAGTGCACGATGTCAAGGTACCACGAGAGAAGATTGACCGCACTCCCGTTCGTCCACTCATCGTATTCCTCCTTTTCACCTCTCTAAACACCAGACATACGACTTTGAGGCGGATCGCGAATGGCAGGCCTTCTTCCACACACTGGAGGGCCTCGGTTACTTTCAGGTACATGAGAGCAGCAATGACCCTGGTGATGGTGGGAGGGCGTGCTCACTGCTGCTCACTCTCTCGTCGTTTGTTGGTTCACACCAGGGCGAAATCAAGGGCTCCAGAGAATACCAGCGGAAGCTGGGCGTGGCCAAGCAAAAGTATTTGGAGGACAGACACCAGCAGCAGGACAAGCCTAAGGCAAAGGGTAAACGCGAAACCAAGAGCCCCATCGACAAGAGCAAGCGAAACGAAGACGATCTCAGCGCCGATGAGGCGAGACAACGCGCGCTGCAAAAGGAGATCGACTCCATCCTCAGCCGGTACGATTTGAAGGAAACTCGCGAGTTGCAATTGCGTGCGATGACTGATTTCTTTCATCACGCACCAGACCTGTGGATGGCAGCGAGTTGCTTCAGTCGCTATCTTCTTCCCTGCGACCTGATGACAAACAGGATTGGATGACCGTCACGCCCGAGGAGGTACTCTGTCCAACCCATCTTGCCCGTCATTCTGCTTGAATTCGTTGTTGACTTCAACGCGACGCTCATCCTTTGTCTCCTATCATCACGGCCAGGTGGATGACATTCTCGCTAGGAAACAGCGCGAGTTTGATGCGTACGAAGCACAGGAAACGAACAAGAAGAAGGCGGCTAAGACCGCGGGGTCTAAGGCGTCGAAGAAGAAGGAGAAGGACGCAAGCCATGACGACGATGACGAGGGGAACTTCGACATGAAGAAGATGATGGATCTCGTCGGAGGCATGAAGGACTTCATGGGCAAGATGTCGAGCTTCGAGGGCGCCGAATTCCCCGCCACGAGCGGCGGTCAGATGGACAGCGACGTGATGTCGTTCGACGCCGATCGATTCCTGCAGATCATGCAGCAAGCGCTGGGCGGACCAGCGGGCATGATGGGAGACGGGGAAGGGATGGGCGCATACGACGACGATGACGATGGATCGGACGAGGAGCCCGACGAGTTCTTTGGCATGGGCAGCGATGAGGTCAGGCGTTCTCTTCCCCGCTTATGTGCTCGTTATGGCGCTCTGACACTGTGTTGTTGTTGGTGGTGTGCACAGGAGGACAATGATGAAGAAGAGGAAGAAGACGAAGAGAGCGCGACCGGTACCGACAAGCAGAAGATGCGCCGGCTCATGCGGGAAATGGACCTCGAGCTCCAGAAGACCAAGCTCGCCGATGACTTTGAGAGGGCGCCCAGGCCCGAGGACGTTCTTGGCGACACCGCTGCCGGAGCGACGAAGACGACGGACGAGGGAGAGGCGGAAGAGCTGCGACCGGTGGACATCAACCTCAACCTCATGAAGAACATCCTCGACTCGATCGAGGCCCAGGCGGGCACGGCCGGCCCAGGCACCAACATCCTCAAGGAGCTGCGCGACCTCAGCTTAGGTGGACGAGGCTAAGAAGAACTTTATCTCAAGAAGGCTGCGACACCATGCCTATCATCTAGATCGCGCGACGTACGTCCCCGACTCGCGTTTTAGCCTTTGGAGGTTTGTTCGCAATGCTCCGCTTCTTCTTCTTCTTCTGCGGGACTGCAGGGGTCGAGCACTGCCGGCTTGGCGGCACGCGCAGCAGCCAGGCTCTCGGAACGATCAAGCCTGGCGTCACGCGCAGCGGCCTCCTCGACCAGTCGCGCGCAGATCTCCGCTTGAGCGCGGGAGGGGTCGAGTATGGTCGCCCACTCCCTGCGCACAAAGCCAAAGTCGAGGTGATGCTCCCACACCAGCCTGTGGTTGAAGTCGCGCAGGGCTCGTTGTGCCTCTGCCGCGCGAGCGACACCAGGCGAGGAATGCACCGCGGTGGACGGGTCTCGTATCGCAGCGCAGATGGCGCCGGTCGCAACCGATGAGCGCATGGTGGCCCTGAGCGCGGTGCCGGTCGCCAAGACCTCGTGCGCGAGAGCACGGATGTGATCGCGTTCGCGTTCGAGCCCCTCCCACGAGAGGAGCCAGCGGATGCGAGGTTCTTTGTTGTTGCTCTTTGGCTTCTTCTTTTGCTCGACGGTCTTTCTCGGACGAAGCGTCGAGGCGGCCGGCTGCTTGGTCTTGCCTTGGTCCGTCGTACGCTTCATGTTGTTGTTGTTGTTGATGATGATGATGGTAGGTTTGTGCGCATGAAGTCGCTAGAGCGCGAAGGCGAGCTGACCATGCGTTTGCATTCTTTGTTGATTCGTGTCGACTCTGGCTGCAAAGAGACGTTGGAGGCGCCTAGTGGGCTGAAGGGCGTCGATGACGGTCAACCTGTTGCCAGTACAAACTTGTGGCTGAGAATGAACCTCAAAAACAGCCCAGGCGCATCTGCACTTCGTCCTCACTACCCTGGCCGCTCCTGTATGCCCTTCTGACAGTCCTTGGCGGTTGGACTACTTTTTGCTCGAGTGGAATACACATACGCAATGACGATACGCTGCCTTGTCCACGCTCGTCGAAGTCTACCACGCTACAGCAAGCGTACTTCCCCTGGTGTGCTACGATCATAGTCTTGCTCCAGGTATTGGTCCTTTTTTTGCCCATCGGTCATTCGTGGCATAAAATCGACAAGACAAAATGTAAAAGGAAATGCATTTTCCCGAAACTCAACTTCATTTTCGTCTCCGCCAGAAAGAAAAGTGGCTGTCGTAAAGTTGCGTTGTTGCAGGAACCCCGGTTGAGCGAGGGCACTTTTATTTTGTCCGTCACTTCGTTCTTCTCTCTTCGATCTCTTTCATGCAACGGCAGGGGCCGAGGGGCTTTCCTCTCCTCGATGAAGACAAAAAGCAGAAGAAAAAAGACAACACGAGCACGACGACCTCCTCGTCGTCCACGTCGCCCCCCGGCGGTGCTCCTTCTTCCGCCCCTACCTCAACTCCAACTTCATCCTTCTCCGGCCAGTTCGTTCCGGCGGTTGACTACTCGTCCGCGACCGCGTTTCCTGCCGTGGCCTCGCGCCTGGCGCTCATGAGCTCGGACGAGTCGCTGCCGTCGTCGGGCACGTCGACGCCCTTCTCCAAGATGCCCTCCCCCTTCCGCCGCCGAGCCGACGGCGACGCCGCCCGGGCCAGCAGTGGAGGCGGCAGCGGCCTGTTTGCCGACTTTGAGTCGGGTGCCGCCTCGCCCCCGCTCTCGCCCGCGACCAGCCCCAAGGCGGCGACGGCGGCGCCGAGCGTGATAGAGGAAGAAGAGACGGCGGCGGCCAAGGGATGGAAGTCGGGTGAGAAGAGGAGCAAGAGCAAGCGCAAGGCCAGGACGAGGAAGAGTCAGCCGCTGGGCGGCGAGGACGCGTCGTCGTCGACCTCGACTTCGCACTCGGCGGACGATGGTGGCGAGGGAAGCGGAGGGAGCAGCGGGCGCTCGAGGGGTACCTCTGGAAAGGGAGTCAGCGGTCGCACCACGCCCACGCCGTCTCTGTCGCCGTCGCAGTCGCTTCAGCACAGCAACGGACGCGTCGCGACACTCGCGCACGCAAAGAACGAAAGCGAACGCGAAAGCGACGGCGAAAAGCGAAGAGAGAAGAAGAACGAACGCGACGGCGCGACGGCGTCGTCGTCGGAGCGCGGGATGATGCGATGCACGTCGGACGGCGTGACGCTGGTGCGGAAGGAGAAGCGCGGATCGTCGTCATCGGCGGGGATGATGAGCGTGGCGCTGAAGAAGAGCTCCGGCAAGGAGAAGGACGAGCACAAGACGACGAAGAAGGAGAAGAAGGAGAAGAAGGAGACGAAGGGGAGCAAGAAGTCGAAGCGAGACAAGGATCAGAAGGAGAAGCTGGAGACGAAGAGGAACTCGCTCGTGCGACGAGCCAAGAGCGAGCGAAAGATGAATCGCGTGGAGAAGATGGTCGAGCAGCTCAGCTCGCGGCACGGCCGACGCGACGGCGATGCCAGCGGCGGCGGCGGCGGCGGCGGGGTCAGCGGGCTGGCCGAGAGCGCGCGCGGGATCACGGTGGGCATGCGGCGAGGGGTCAGCCTCGAGGACGAGGAGATGACCATCGAGCGCCTCCGACTCCAGGCCCAGCAGCGCGAGCACGAGCAGCTGCGCGAGATGCTCATGCGCGTCGAGCAGCAGAAGCGGAAGGAAGAGGAAGAGCTGCAGCAACAGCAGCAGCAGCGAGAACTGAAGATGGAGAAGGAGACGAACATCAGTATCACTGAGACACTCGCTAGTGTGGCAGGAGGTGATGAGCAGAGGACGAACCGGGTGCGTGAGGCGGCGGGCACGATGGAGGAGCGCGTGCGGCGCCTGGAGGACGTCGTCGAGCGGCTGCTGGCGGACCAGGCCGAGATGCGACGACGGCACGATGAGGCCGTCGAGGCCCTCAAGCGCGAGCACGAGGACGCGCTGCAGCAGATGATCCTGCAGATGAAGCACCTCCGCGAGACGCTTCTGCTGAACGGAAGCGGCGGCGGCGGTGGCAAGAAGAGCGCCAAGCGGGTCATGAGCGGCGTCCTGCCTCTCGTGTCCACCACGTCATCCGGCCTCAGCCCCGATGTGGTACAGCGACGGGCGTCGATGGGCGCAGCAGCCGCGGCGTCGGGGTCGGTGCTGACCTCGCCCTCGACGACAGGCGCTGCCGCCGGCGAGTCCGATGCGGCATCCAGTGACGGCAGGGTCGTCGTCGCGCCTCTCATCCTCGTCAACACGCCCTACCAGATCGACCAGCGCCAGCGCTCTGCCACAGGTAAGCTGCACACGCACACGCACACGCACACGGCGCACGATACTGACAGTGCGTGTTACCTGCAGCGCGTCCTCGCTCGCGGAGCGTGAAGGAGGGCTCCGCGTCAAGCGGAGAGGCCAGCAGGCGCGGCCTCACCTTTCGCAGCCTCAGCTCGCGCTTCCTTCCCAGCAACAGCACCACCAGCAGCGGCAGCAACGACGCCAAGTCGTCCTCTTCGTCTTCATCGTCTTCGCGTCAGCGCATGGAAGGCCTGGGCTCGGGCACCAGCTGGCATCACAAGTCTGGTGGGGTCAGCGCTCGGAGCAAGAAAGAGGCGAAGAGGAGCAGCGGGAGCGATACCCAGCAAGAGGGCGCCAG
>CDFA01019368.1:0-10761 GCA_000826305.1 Acanthamoeba healyi
TGCGTGTGCGTGTGCGTGTGCGTGTGCGTGTGCGTGTGCGTGTGCGTGTGCGTGTGCGTGCGCAGTACCTTGCGATAGCAGGCCTTGCCGTACATGCACTTGGGTCGCGCGTCGCTCTTCTTCTTGCTCTGCTGATTGTCTCCGCCGCCGCCAGAGGCAACGCCTGCCTTGGTCGCCGAGTCTGGTTTTGCGGCCGTCGGCCCTCTCTCGCCACCTCCTCCGTCTCGCTTGTGCTGCTGCTGCTCATCTCCGTTCTCCTCCTCGCCCTCCACGAACGTGGTCGGCATCTTGCGCTTCTTCCCCGCGGTGGCGGTGGCAGCGACCGAGGCCGTGTGCGCGGAGATGGAGGTGGTGGTCGCGGGCTGGATGTCGACGGAGAAGCGGAGCGAGTCCTCGCCGGGCAGGAGGAAGAAGTGATCGCCATGGGCGAGGTCGCTGGACTCGTCCCTGGCGAGGAGCTGCTGCTCCTCCTTCTGCTTGTGCCGGCTGGTGACCACGAGGACGGGATTGCTGCCGAGCTGCGAGGAGTTGCACCGCATCGCGATGGGACATAGCGTCAGCCGCACCATCAGCAACAGGGAACTGAAATCACAGATACGTACGGCGGTGACGCGGAGGGTGTGCTTGCGCTGGTCAAAGAGCAACTCGACGTGCCGTCGCGAGCATCGCTTGTCCCTGCGGTCACACACCGCGTACACACAGCGAGACGCGCGTACGTAACTAAACTAAACTTCCAACACACACGCTCGAGGGATGAAGAGACTCGGACGTACGTGACGCCCAGGGCCGGGTCCGAGTTGCGTCCCACGACCACGGGCTGCAGTGAGGGAGGTGTCATAAGTTAATTATATTTTAAAAATAAATAAATAAATTAAAATAAGAGGGCGGTGCATACAACGGCTGGCGGCGCTTGCAAAGAGGCGCCTCCTGTGCTGCTGCTGCGCACCACACAAAAGGACTTGTGGGCACTCGTGCCTGTCTCCATGTCGGAAGTTGGTCCAGCGACTTGCTCTTCCTCTGGCCTTTATTGGCGCCAACATTTGCAAATTCGAGGAAAAAAGTCTCAGTTTTGAGGAATAATTTTGAAACATTCTCCTTTTTCATGCACCATCAAATGCCAATCCTCCCTGGGGCTGCTTTGCTGCTGGTTACCTGTTGTGATCCAGAGCAGTGAGCTTGCAGTCTTGAGGACAGGTGTCTAATGTAGCAGATATATGATCATCAGACTGTAATTTACTCGATTTCCTCTGATTTCTTTTGTGATTATTTTTATTTCTTTAATTTCTTTTTCTTTTGGTTCAGAAAATAAAGAACGAAGACGAAGAAGAAGACGACGGGAGAATGAACGAACTCATGCCCGAACTGGTGGGCCTGGTCCTCAACCAAGTTGACCACCTCGACCTCGTTGCCTGTCGATTTGTGTGCACCGCCTGGATGCGCGCCAGCCCACGACGAGAGGCAGCTAGGCAGCTGCAGCAGCAGCATCGCGACTCTAGCAAGCAGTTTGCAGCAAAGGGCTGGCTCTGTGTGCTCCAGTGGGCGCACGCCAATGGCTGTCCTTGGGACGAGTGGACGTGTTCGCATGCAGCCAGGGGAGGCCATCTCGACGTGCTCCAGTGGGCGCACGCCAACGGCTGTCCCTGGGGCGCATGGACGTGTGCTCACGCAGCCTTGGGAGGCCATCTCGACGTTCTCCAGTGGGCGCACGCCAACGGCTGTCCCTGGGACGAGTGGACGTGTGCAAAGGCAGCCGAGGGAGGCCATCTCGAGGTGCTCCAGTGGGCGCACACCAACGGCTGTCCCTGGGACAAGATGACTTGTGACAAGGCAGCCCGGGAAGGCCATCTTGGTGTGCTCCAGTGGGCGTGGACCAACGGCTGTCCCTGGGACGAGTGGACGTGCGCAAAGGCAGCCGAGGGAGGCCATCTCGAGGTGCTCGAGTGGGCGCGCTCCAACGGCTGTCCCTGGACCAAGTCGACGTGCGCCAAGGCAGCCCGGGAAGGCCATCTCGGTGTGCTCCAGTGGGCGCGGGCCAACGGCTGCCCATGGGGCGAGTCGACGTGTGCGCATGCAGCCAATGGAGGCCATCTCGGTGTGCTCCAGTGGGCAGTGGCGAACGGCTGTCCACGGGAAGAGTCGACGTGTGTACTTGCAGCCGAGGAAGGCCATCTCGAGGTGCTCCAGTGGGCGCGCGCCAACGGCTGTCCCTGGGACACATGGACGTGCGCAAAGGCAGCCCGGGCAGGTCATCTCGAGGTGCTCCAGTGGGCGCACGCCAACGGCTGCCCGTGGGATGAGTGGACGTGTGCGAATGCAGCCCGGGGAGGCCATCTCGAGGTGCTCAAGTGGGCGCGGGCCAAAGGTTGTCCCTGGGACGAGTGGGCGTGTACATGGGCAGCCGAGGGAGGCCATCTTGAAGTGCTCCAGTGGGCGCGCGCCAACGACTGCCCCTGGGACGAGCCAACGTGTGCGCGTGCAGCCTATGGAGGCCATCTCGAAGTGCTCCAGTGGGCGCGCGCCAACGGCTGTCCCTGGGACGAGTCAACGTGTGATTGTGCAACTGATGGAGGCCATCTCGAGGTGCTCCAGTGGGCGCAGGCCAATGGCTGCCCCATTGACACAGAGACCAAATCTTGCCCTGTGTGTTGATGCACATAATAAAAAAGAACAAGTTCCAGCAAAATGCAAGCTTGGTGTCAGTGCTGGTCAATGTGATCAAGCCTGGCCATGATCTCTTCCCTGTTCAAGCATGGACACATCTACCACCACTAACTCAATTTAAAGTTGATTGTGGTTGGAAGAAATTAAAAGTCTGCCTTGCCCCTAAGTGGGAAATTGTGCAATTAAAATAAATATTATACATGAATTGTGGTTAACAGTCTTTTACCTCATTTTACAATTCTGCCTGCACAGAAGCTGAGCCCAGGCCACAAAATCTGTTTTGTCTGTGTCAGCAGTCCTGGAAGCAACCAGTCATGGAGTGAGACAATGCACTGGAGGAATGGGTGTGAAAGCAGAGGATTGCTGACCTTCTGCCTCTCCTCATTGCCAATGGCTTTACCTTCCAGGAAGCAATATTGAGCATCATGCCATCCAATTTGCAGCAGCAACTAATTCAAAAAATTAAAAATATCACAATGGGCACACACACCTTGACTTGGTAGTGCTCTGAGATTGGCTGCTACAGCTGCCAGCACAGGAAGTTCTATATAAGCTGGCAGTTTGTCAACTTGGGGTGTGGTGTTGTGTTGGCATTGGCATTATGTTGGTGTGGGAGGTGATTGTTACTAAGGTAGCAAATCACATAGCAAATGAACTGGCGGACATTTGAAATGACTGTCAATTGCATAGTCAAATCATGTTTTGGCACACTCTAAAAATCATAAAAAAGTGATTTGTTCTAACTTTTATGTGAATTATGGGATTATTAAGTCAATAAAGCAGTTCTTTCAAACAAAGGTGGTTTTAATGATGTAAACACATTTTACCATGTAAAATATAGGTATTTAAAAGCAAATAACCATCGCGTTCGCGAACGTGGTGCGAAAATAAAAGAATTTCTGGAATGTCAAAAATGAAAAATAGCTGAAAAAGAAGCAGTGCATTCTGGAAAAGGCACATTTTTAGTGCTGGTAAATACATAAATGATGGGGTTTAAATGGACTTTAAGGTAGTAAAGTGAGACATACCACCAGGCATGACAAAACTCATTTTCACACTCATTTTCTCATTTGTTTAAAGTAGGTTAGTGGGCCTGGTACGCCTGTTCAAAGTTTCATGCAACTAGGAATAGTAACAAAACAACGAAAGAAGGCCTTGGCTGAGACCAGTTGCTCTGGCGCCCACAGGCACCACGTCAGCCGCCTTCGGTCCTGATCAAACACGTGAACCGCGTGACGCCCGAAATCCAACCTCACCACGCGCCACTAACATGATCACCACGCTCAATCGCGCTTGGGTCTGTTTGTACTGATATGTTCTTTATTCTTGAAGATTCGCCGTGTTGGCTGTAGTGGGGGTGGTGGTGGTGCGTTCACTTGGGGGTGAAGAAGTCGCAGGTGTAACGCACGTCGAAGTTTTCAAAGGCCTGGTAGGTGCAGCTGCCGTAGGCGCCGAGGTACGCGCCGGCGCCGCCAACGACGGACAAGGTCTGGGGAATGGACTCGACGCTGACAGCGCCCGCGAGCACGATCTGGTCGGCGGCGTTGTTGTAGTACTGCGTGATGTGGCAAATCTCGGTCAGCGAGCCCTCGTTGTTGATGGCGGGGGTGACGGTGCACTGGCCGATGGCATGACCCATGACCATGGTCTTGGCCGGGTTCCACAGCTGGTTGGCCCAGACGTCTGTTCATGACGCCGCGAGGAGGAGGAGGCGGATTAGATGATGAAGTTGGGTCGTGTGTTGACGTAGACGTTGTACGTCGAGACAACGACTAGGCGTACCGGTCATGAGCGGCGCGTTCGATTCAGTTCCATAGCCGGGGGTGGCCACGTCGGTGGTGGAGATCTCGAAGACGTCGAGGCGGTGGGCCATGGGAGCTCCGCTGTTTCCAGAGCCAGCGGGGATCATTCCCTCAAAGTTGAAGTTGATGTCGGTCTCCGCGGCGGCCAGCGCGAGGCTCACGGTGGCGAGGAAAAGGGCGATGAACGCAAACGACTTCATGGTGACCTTGACCTTAACTTTGGTTTGGATGAAAACGTGGTGGTGAGGGCCCACTATAGTGTTGGTTGTGTTCACGCGCGTTTGGCAGAGGGCCGTGGATCGGAAGGGAGAGCGCACCTGTTTGTTTACCTGCTGAACTCTTTGGGTGGATTGAGTGAAAGAAGAACTGTCTTGGCGGGAGGGAAGGGGGAGATGACGGCACTCAGTTGTCCTCGTTTTTGACTGGGCCCAGACTTGTTAGGACTATGCAGCTCACACTTCCAAAGCCTAAGCCACTTACCATAAAACGACTGCAAAAACCTAATCTGGCATTTTATTGTTTCACACGCCAACCGTTGCACGGCTCGACATTAAAATAACTTAAATTCCTTGAAGTTTGTGGCATCTCGCAGGCGAAAAGTAAAATATTTGTGGTATTCACATCACGTGATCAGCCAGGATTCAAAACTAAAGCTTGCTTGTGTTGTTGGGGCGGGGGCACGAGAAGATGGAGGACGAGCAGCAGCAGCAGAAGTTTTGAGGAGGAGGAAACGGAAAAGGCTACGACAACGGCGACGTTGTTCGAGGGCATGAAGGCACCGCTCGACGACCAAGGCTTCGTGCAGTCGTTCGCCGTGGAGGACGTCGAGGGCCAGCGCGCCTTCTTCGACACCTACGGCTTCGTCGTCGTTCGCGACGTCCTCGACCACGCCGAGGTCGACGTACGCACACCCTCTCCCCCCTCACCCTCACCCTCTTTACTAACTGGAGGGCTTGTGAGCAGGCGACGGTGGACGAGCTGTGGAATGACACCGAGGCGCTCGCCAACCGAGCCACGTCCGATGGTGTGCGCCGCGTGCGTGGGTGTGCGTGAACGTACAACACTCACGCTTGCTCTTGCTCACAGGGGACACCCGGCTGTCACGGGATGACGCCAGTACGTGGGATGCGTGGCCGAGCAAGAGCAGGGGCATCCTGGGCAATGACATCGCGGCCGGCCCACAGGCGTGGAGCAACCGCCAGCACCCGCGCGTGCATCAGGTCTACAGCAACCTCTTTGGCACGGAGAAGCTCATCGCCTCCGCCGATCGGTACGGCGCCGCCGCCGCCGCCCAGCCTGTCACTGCGCACGACCGCGCTGAACGCTATCGCTGGCTCGTGTGCACAGGTACGGGATCATGCGGCCCACGAAGGACGTGAAGCTCATCAAGAAGAAGACCAAGACAGTCGACGACGAGGGCAGCGAGCTGGAGGTGACGGAGGAGGAGGTGGTGGAGGACCGGCCGCAGTGGCAGACCACGGAGCAGTGGTTTCACTGGGACCTCGCCGTGTGGGCCTGGTTCGGCCTCGCGCCCTGTCCCGACACGCAGGGAGAGCAGGAGCGCCATGACGCGTACGCCCCTCCCGCGCGTTCACCCGCGTCGTGAGCGGTCTAGGTTGGGTTGCAGACCGCAGCGGTTGACCGTGGTGGCTGTCGCAATCACACACATCAGATGGCTGCGTTCAAGTGCGGCGCGTTTCTCAACAGAGCACAACGGCACGGTGGACTTCAAGGGCTTTGACAAGATGCAGGGCCTCCTGGCTCTCTCGGACAGCACCGGTTACTACGCCTGTTGCTGTTTGTGCTGTGCTGGATGGGAGCTCGCAGGTAGGCGTGGGCTGCGCGCGGCTAACCGGTCTCTCGGTCCGATTGTGTGATGCAACAGAGATGGATGGCGGGTTCGAGACGGTATCGGGCTATCACAAGTTCCTCGAGACGTGGACCAAGCAGACCCCCATCAACAATCCGTCGACGTTCGTCAACGTGCCCAAGGACGACCCGCTCCGTGAGCAGTCGCAGAAGATCACCGCTCGCAAGGGTACGACCAGCTCTCCCTCACACACGCATGGCACACGAGTTTGCTGCATCGATCAACACGACTTGACTCTCGACACGCACGCACGCACGCACGCACGGTCGCTGGTTGTGTGGTCATCGAGGATGCCGCACTGCAACTACCCCAACACCGGACCCAACTTCCGCTACGTGCCGTACATCAGGATGTTCCCCGCGCACGTCATGCCACCGACCGACTCGTCCGTCTGGCGCGTGCGGTACGTGCCTCTCCCCTAGAACCTTTGCCACTGGCCGCCGCCACCGTCCTCAGCAGCGCAACACAATCGCACACTCACATGCGTTCACACTCTCTTGGTTGTGGCGCTCGTGTGTGTTGGCGACGCAGGGCGCAAGTACTGCGCGATCGGCTGCCGGCGGGCTTTGAGCCGAGTGAGCTGGGCCAGCTGGCGTTTGGCCTGCAGGCGTGGGAGGGCTTCGAGGCCACCACTTCGCCATCCTCCAAGTCGGGCGGCAAGAAGTGTCTCCTCATGTGATCGTTTGCTGCTGACGTACAGGCCAAGTGTGACAGCAAACTATGTATGGCCGCATGAGCAATGATCATCCACGCGCAAGGCTTGAACTGACCTCGTGGGAACTGTCGCCTTGATCATTCAGCCGAATCGATTGTCCACTTGCATCAAAGTCGTACACCACCACCCGCGCATCCCACTGCACACGCACACAGCAACCCACATGTCAACGTCGTTGTTGTGTCTCAGCTCTTCTAGCGGGAGAGGACGCACCGTGGCGGCGGCGATGAATCGATCGGACGCCTCGAGCACGCTTATGTCCTGCACGCTCGCCCTGGACTCGCATCTGAGGCTTGCGTGCGCGTCCCGGTCTCCCAGCTCCCACAGCCGGACTCGCGATCCCTCACCTGCATCACCATCGCGGCAACAACCACGACGACCAGCGTCAGTGCACGACCTCTCTGATGGATATGACGAAGAGGATGAGGGTCACCTACCGGTGATGAGCGCGGTCGCAGACCGCGTGGGGAGGTGCCTCAGATGCATGCCGTGGATATCCGACTGCTCGGTCAGCGTCTGTACGCACTCACCACGGGAGCGAGACCAAAGCCGCACTGTCTGATCTGTTGTTTGTTGGAGAGGCCGATGGTGGCGGCGGCGGTGGGGTTGTGGTGTGAGCAAGAAGTCAGGAGGCGCGGCAGAAGAGGAGATGGCCAGGCGCGCGTACCCTTGCCGGCGCTGATGATGTGCTCGTGGTCAGCACCGTGCAAGAGGATCGAATGCACATTGCCTCCAAACACGTGCGCTGGCTTGCCCGACCGCAAGTCCCAGTCGACCATATGATCGTCGGCGACTGTGACACCACGTGACGCGCGATGGAGCATGATCAGGAGGAAGACGATGACAACAACAACGCACAGCTTCGTCCACGAGTTGGAATGGTGCGCGCACTTGAGCCCGAGACCAGCACGCCAGGTCGCAGCTGCAAGCAGTTCAGCCAGCTCCAGCTAGAGTGTACTGCAGTGAGATGCAGCAGGTGCTTGCCCGTCTCCAGGCAGAAGAGGTCGATGTCGCCGTTCGCGTAGCCCACCGCCGCAGTGGTGGGCTCGATCGCAAACGACTCGATTCCGCCGACGTCTGGCGAGGCAGGCGCTGGTCACATCATCACAGAAGGGTCAGCGTCGTGCACCTCGCACGCACCACAGCATCAACAACAATCACACGACCTACCCAGCGAATGGAGCAAGCTGCCATCGTTGGCGTCCCAGACCTGGCGTCACGTCAAGCCGGGCATGCTCGCGGTTAAGCTCACGTACGTGATTTGAAGCGCGCGCACGCATGGGTGCGTACCTTGACACAACCATCTAGTGTCTGGGCGGTGAGAAGGATGTTGGCGGACGAGCCGGCAGCGCCGTGAGGCGCAAATGCCATCATGGAACCGGCTACGGCGAGCGGCCATCGCTCGAACGTCTCGGCGTCCCGCACGTGTACCTCGCGCGCCGTGGCCGATGCCAAGAGCGAACCGTCGGGCGACAGCTGCAGCGCACGCACAGGGACGTTGTAGGCCGAACGCATGCGTCGGATCGCTGCTTGAAGCCGCCGTTGCTGCTTGGCGGCATTGCCGACCGGTTCGTTCTGTAGGCGCAGCTCCGTCTTGCTGCCGGCCGGCAGTGCCACGACCTCGAGAGGTCCTCCCTTGGTCCTGTGTGCGTGTGCGCGCGCGCGTGTTGGATCCAGACACGCCCTATCAGTCGTGCGTGGCGTGTGTGGCCGTGGCGGGCATGTTAGTTCGAAAAGTTAGTTCGGACTCAAAAACGAACCCAAGGATGAGGCGCCCGTGAGGCTCGTCGATGACCAAGCACTCGACTGGCCTGCCTTTGGGCATTGCGGTCACGGTGACGCCGCACAGGCCGTCGTGCCAGTGGGCCTCCCTCGGAGCTAGTTCGGCCCACAGTCGCTTCAACGTTGAGCCGCGGTCCTGTGTTGCAGCTCCTCTTCTCCTGCTCTGGCGGAGCTGGGAGGCGAGCAGCCAAGCAGCGACGTCTGGCCAAGAGGCGGAGACGCCCACAAAGCGGTGCCACAACGCGTCGCTCTCGCTGATGGTGCGCCACGCGGAGCACACCAGCGCCAGCCGCCCCAGGTCGCGTCCATCCGCTAGGAACCCAAAGATGTGCACCCACATCTCCGTCGGCAGCCATGACAGCTGTAGGCCTTGCAGGGCCGGCAAGCTCGAGCACTGCATTGCTGTTTGCTACGGGCAAAGGATAAATAATCATTTCCTTTTCTTTTCTTTCCTTTTTCTGAGGCTTTTCTATTTCCAACATGATGCGCCATTGATGGGGATAAGCTCATCCCTACCCAACACAGAGGTTTGCATCCCCTTGTTTGTTGTTTTGTTGTTGGCTGACTGCCTCTTTCCATCATGCAAAACCTGTGTTGAGTAGGGATGAGCTTATCACCAATTAATGAAGAAGGAGTTCTCAGTGTTGAGATGTCAAGTACCTGGGAGTGTTTTCTTCTTTCTGAGAGCAACACCAAGTGGGAGTTAAAACAACAATAGGTCCTTGTTACTTTGGTCTTGGGCGGGGTGTGTTTTGTTCTGATGTTGGTTGAGATTTCAAGATTGCTCAAATCAATAGAGCCACATGGTGAGCGAGAAGCGCATGGCGTGCGAGGCGAGTACTTCGTGCTCGACCGTCCTGCTCTGGAAGATGAGCAAGCGGTCTCCCACGGGCTCCACGTCCACAAACGCCTCCTCGCGCTGGTTGCCGTCGTCTGGCAAGAGGCTGTCGTCGCGATCATTGCGCGGCGCATCATCAGTGTGTGGGTACAGACGAAGGCATCCGCCATCGGCCGCAGTCCAGCCAGGGTTGATGTAGTACAGCAGGGTCAGGCGACGCTGCCCTTCCTCCGACTTGGCGTCCAAGTGACGCAGATACCTGTTGTGTCGCACACGGGCGTGGTGGATCAGCAATGATCTGATGCGCACGCACGCAGAGAGAGAGAGCAGACGCACCGAGCGCCGCCACCCGGATAGCAGGCAAGCTGAGCCTGCAGCCGCCCTTCGCCAAAGCCCCACACCCGGCACAGCTCTTGCTGCACCTGTCGCAAGCGCATGCACGCCGCCTGAAGGTGCGGCCTCTCGGCCCACCATCCGGTGGCGCTAACGGCGTGGTGATCCTCTGCATCCTTCGTCATCATGCCCGCCAGGTCCAGCCACATGTGCACGTCGCCTGCTCCCTCATCCCCGCACGCATGCCCGCACGCCAGTCACATCGTGAGCTCATCACCATCAGCGCCATCAGGCGCACGCACGCACGCACGCAGTGTGAGTGAGTGTTACCGCGAGCGCTGGACTCGGCCCAGCGCTGTTGATCGTGGGCGACCATCCCCGCCGGCTTGAGCTGGCCGCTGGCGTGGATGAGCGCCACCTCGTCGCGCAGCGCCGCCAGCGCCGACGCGCCGAGGAACCCGTCCTTGACGACGTAGCCCGGCCCTACCTCCGCGTCGAGCCGGCGCAAGTCCGCTTCGTCGATGAACTGCCGCTCGCACTCCTCGTCCTCCTCGTCCTCGTCGCCGCCGGCGGACGGGGGCGGCCACAGCTTGACGCCCCGGCGGCGGTCCTTGGCGTCGCCCCCGAGCACCCAGCTGAGGCCGGTCGGGGCTTGCGGATCGCTCTGCAGCTGCTGGTGCTGTCCCATCACGAGCTCCAGCACCTTGAGGCCCACCGCAGGCGGCAGGAGGCCCTCCATGTCGTCTTCTTGAGTGTGACG
>CDFA01019383.1:0-24518 GCA_000826305.1 Acanthamoeba healyi
ACGACGCAGCGCTGGAGTGCCTGCACGACGCTCGCGGGCGGCAAGCGCTTCATGAGCTCGCGCAGGCAATGGCGCAGGCGGTCGTCGAGCGGCACTGAGTACTGGGCGTCGAGCGAGCGCGCGAGCTTGTCGGCCGCCCGCTCCTCGATGGCCTCGTAGAGGGCGGCCACATGGGCCAGCGTGAGGGCAGACATGAGCGGGCCGTGTCGGCGGAGCAGCGCCACCAGGCCGGCGTCCAGGCCCCACTCGCGGCAGTAGTTCTCGAGGGACCGCGTGGGCTGGCCGCTCGTGCGCTTGACGAAGGACAGCAGCACGCCCAGCATGCCCAAGACGCCGTCTACGACTTCCTGCTGCACGACGGCATCGCCGATCTGCTGGCGGTGGTGGTCGGGCAGGGGCTCTTGCGGTACGAGCTTTCGTACCTCGCGCAGGGTGTCGCCAATGGTGTGCGGCAGCTCGGCGTGGAAGCTGAACTGGTCTCGAGCGCGTGGGTGGCGATATGGACCTTGCCATAGACGAACAGCTGGGCCAGCTCGGCCTCGATCTTGGTCATGTCGTAGTGCAGCTCCCGGCCGTGGCCGTAGCGCAGATCGTGTTCGGCGAAGAGGAGCACCCGCTCGGGCCACTGGTATCGCACGAGGTGGCTCCAGTCCACGTCCTGCACATTGACCGATCGAATCCCGCCCACGCCGCTCTGTGGCTCAAGGTGCTTGAGCGCAGCGTGGCCCTCGGCTGCGAGCTGGAGCACGCGATCCAGGAAATCGTTTTGCAGTGCGGCCAGGTATTCAAAGGTGGCGCACACGTAGGCGCCCTCGTCTGTGGGCTCGACGCAGCAATGCGAGATCGATAGCGCGTCCGACATTCGGGGCATCGTGAGCTCGTGACAACCCAGTCGGGTCACGCTCAGCCGCACCGCGTTCCACGCCTGCTCGAACTCGCGGTACTGCGCTGCCACATGACCACCGTCACTGCCGCCGGTCTCCGCGATGAACTGGGCGATGGTGGTCTCGCGCGCGTGCTTACGGGTGACCTTGTAACGCAGCTGGGCCGACACAAACGAGGTCCAGGCCACCAGCGGCAACAGGTGGGCCAGCTGCTCCAACCGCTCCTCCATGCCGAACAGCAGCTGCAGGAAACGCGGCGCCTGGTCGTCACCGGCGGTGTGGGCGGCAGCCTTGAGGCTGCCGTAGGTATTGGGCAGCGTGAGTCGGAACAGGACGGGCAGAAACTTGCGGCGGTAGTCGTCGTTGGTGGCCTGCTCGACCCGCTCCTCAATCTCGGCCTCGAGCAAGTTGAGCCCACCGCCGGTGCTGTCCTGCTGACGGGCCAGGTAGGCCGCGGCCGAGGCGTGGAGATTGCCAAAGATCTGGCCGACGGCGTCCGCGGCACACCGCTCCCAGTTGAGCCGCAGCTGCTCGGTGGTAAGCGGCCCGGCGGGTAGGGCACGATCTACGAGGCAGTGCATGCCTATGCCCAGGTGCAGTTAAGGAGCTGTCTCAGCACGGCCCAGTCGCTCTCCACGATCCGCAGTAGAGCCGGCACCGTGGGGAGACCTGCGGCCCCGCTGGCGGTGGTGAGGCCAGTGTCGAGCCCAACCAGCAGGGCCGCGTGAATCAGCAGATGGATGGCCCTATAGGCCAGCGGAGGCATCTCGCGGGCCGAGTGGTGAAGCGAGCGCAGGGCCTCCTCCGATTCAGCAACGTAGCCTTGTTGCAACGGGGTTGCGGCCCGCAGACCGGCGCCCGATTGGGGCCTTGGGTCGAGATGGCGCTGGTGGGCCAGCGCGCGGTGCGAGGCACCTCCAATCGCCCCGGCACGCTGGGCAGGTCGAGAGCTGCATTGTGGCCCCGCAGTTGGCCACCACGTAGACGTAGCCGCACGTACAGGCGTAGCGGGTCACGGCCTCGCCCATGCCGCGCAGCACGGCCGATACCTCGTCCGAGGGCATGGCTGCACGAACGACCGAGCGACGGCGGCAAGATCGGTGGTGCAGTGGGAGAGGATCGAGGCGCCACCACCGTTGATGGACGTAGGCACGGCGCAGGTAAGGAGCAGGTGAGCCAATACGGCGCGTAGGTGCAGGTCGCGCGAGGAGGAGCTGCTGTTCAAATGTAGAGCGGCGCCCTCGTTGCGCAGGAGGGCCTGAGCTACGCGCCACGCATTGCCGGGCAGACGCGTGGGCAGGTGGGCCAGCAGCCAGTCGCGCGCGAATTTGTGGGAGCTGGGCAGCTCCGCCCCGTGGCGAGCGTTGAGGATGTAGATGTGGTGACCCACCGCACTGAGCAGAGATGCGACGGCGCGCGGATCGGGTCCGTCCGAGCGGGCCGCCTGGCCATCTAGAAAGGCCAGCAGCTGCGACCCCTCGCGCTGCATCAGGCACAAGCGCAGTAGCAGGTCCTCGACGCATCGGTAATGGTCATGGCCCTCAGGGTCGTCGGGACCGAGGCCGAGGCGCGCAAACGGGTTGAAGCCCAGCGGGGAGTCCGTCTTGACCTCCCACGGCAGGTCGGTGAGCGAGGGGAGCAATCGGCGCTGTCGGGCGCATATGCTGCGCACCTCCTGGAGCGAACGCGAAAGGCGCAGGCGCTTGAGCAAGTAGATCTGCATCGCAAACGACCGGTCGTGCGGCTCGACGAAGAGGCTGCGCAATCGGATCACCACCGGGTGGTCTTCGTCGAGCTGTTGCTTTAGCGGAACCTCATCTTCTTCATCATCCATATTTCCGTCGATGCCGTTGTCGTCGTCGTCGCTGTCCAAGTGAGTGGCAACGAAAGTCAGGAGTCCGCGCAGAAAGGCCACCGCCAGAACTAATTCTAAGGCGCTTGGCTTGGCGTCGTAGAGAGTTTGCAGGGCTCCTTCTAGGTACTCCATGATGGCAGCGCGCTGCTCTTCCCGCAGCTCGTTTGCCTCGACTACATCGTCCGTGACCATATTCTCTCCGTCGTCATTATCGCGCCTTGAACCGTCAGCGGTCCAACCGAGGAGCACGGTAAAATCGGGCGTGAAGTGCTGATGCAGGACATCGCAGCAGAAGGTGGCCTCGGGAGAGTGCGGCCCATGTGTGTCAATCCACCCCGCGATCGCCTCCAGCCATACGTTGTTGCTGTTGCTGCTGCCAGCACCAGCATCGCTGCTGCACAGGAGGTCGAAGAGAGAGGCGCGGTCGAGGCAGTCCTCGGCCGAAGCCAACAGGCGAACGAGCACGGGCGCCATGAATGATGACGACGCACCGGTGCCCGCGGCGGCTGAGGCGATGGGCAAGCTGGCTAGCATGTCAGGGATCAGCGGCGAGTCGTGGGCGCAGTCGAGGCACCGTGCGAGGAGGAGACGCTGGAAGTGGAGGGCGACGTCGGGCGCACCAGGCGGCGCGGCGGTAGAGCTTGTGAGGTCAGTGACCATCTGCATCACTCGACCAAAGAACTCGCGCGAGGCGAGGAGGCTCTCGTGCTGGATGTAAGCCACTTCGGCGAGCTCGAAGATCTGGACGTCGAGCCCGGCACTGGGTTCAGCATACGGGACTAGCGCGCCAAGGTCAGCAAAGACGCGCAGCACGTGCATGAGCTGCGGGGGCTCGCGGCCTTTGCTGGCGTGGGAGAGCACGGCGCTTGCCGCGCGCCTCCACTCCTGGACCGAACCGCCAAAGTGGTCCACCACACGCTTGCGCGGCAGAAATTCGACGCAGGCACGGGCGACGAGGAGTCGGTCGTTGGCCCCCGAACCTCCGGAGCTCGAGAGCGTTGCCACCAGTTCATCGAGGCTGCCCGTCACCGAGGCAAGGGCCGCGAGAACGCGCGACGTGGCCGCGATCTTGGCCGAATGCTCCCACCAGACGATGTGACAATCGAGCGGGCTGGTGGTCTGGCGATCATCGCCATCGTCGCCTTCATCGTCGCCACCGAGGCCGAATGAGGTCAGCAGCCACCGGGCGGCGGCCATCTGGTGGTCAGGTCCCAGCTCGCGGCCAATGTCGGCCAGCAGGATGAAGTCGTCCAGATAGCGTGCATCGTGCTGCACCAGGAGCTGTGCCGCCTTGGGGGGCACGACGCACACGGCCAGCTCGCGGTAGCGGGCGTGGAGGTCACGCAACGTTACCTGATCGTCGTTGTCCACCGCCAGCTGGCGGAGGTCGTCGAGGAAGAGCTGGCGCAAGGTCTCAAGGCGCGCGAAGAGGTGTACGCTGAAGGGGAACTTTAGCGTACGCCCGGGCGACACCGCCGCCGGATCGATGGGATAGGCCTCGGGAGCGGTGGGCGGGACCATCGCGCGAATGTCGGTGACGTCGGGATCGACGAAGAACTCGCGCCACAGTTGGTGGAGCTCCGGCTCGGCGGCGCATTCGAAGAACGTGGTCAGGGCCGATTGGCGTTCGAGGCAGCAAAGAAGCATGGCCGTGGGCCGGCGCACCATGTCGACCACGTACTGGTGAATGGCCTCGCGAAGCGTGTGCGCCAGAGTCAGGCGCTGCCGCTCACATGCGACATGCAGGTACCAGTCGGGTCCGACGTTCTCGGCAATCCACCCAAAGACCCGCTCCTCGATGCAGGCCTGTATCTCCGGCGACTGGGCGATCTCTCGCACCAGGCGTTGTACGCGGGCCAGCGATTCCTGGTTCGCCGGGTACCGAATGGCGCAGAAGCACCAAGATAGGCTATCAATGAGGATGCGGTGGAAGGCGTAGCGCTCGCTGTGGCCGTCGCCGTCGCTGTTCCGGCGAAGGAGCTGCGGGAGGCTGCAGTCGAGGAGCGAGGTGAGGGGCTGCTCTTGCTGCTCCAGGACGTCCACCGTGGCCAGCTGCCAGCCGGAGAGGAAGTTGAAGGGCAGCCGCCGTCGATTGAGCATCGAGGTGCGGTCGGTGTGGATGAGGATGCACACGTGCTTCTTTTGGTAGCTCGACGCATTCTTGGCATACTCGGCGGCGTGCTGGTCCACCGCGAACTTGGCCAGCTGCAAGTATTCGGCGTCCATCTCTAGGTCGCACTGGATCACCAGCAGCGTCGCACTTGACGAGGCTCGCCAGAACTCGCAGATGTGCGTGTTGAGGTCGCGTTCCGACGTGAAGGTGGCTGGCTTGAGTAGCACGTGGGGGTGATCCTCCGGTGACAGGCCCAGATCGGCGTGGATGTTGGCAAATGTGTTGACCAACACCTTGATACCGCCGCCCGAGGCGTGAGCGGTCAAAGGTTGAAGCTCGTCGCTGCAGTCGAGCGCCATGCTGTCGTACATGAAGTCATAGGCGGCGAGTGCGTGCTCGAGGAACGAGACAAAGTCCGTGTGCGCCTGCTGCTGGAAGTAGATGTCACGGACAAGCTCGGCCTTCTCGGGAGCGTCTCGTGCGAGCTGCGAGAGACGGAAGCGCAGGATGGCATCCATGGGGCACACGTTGATGAGGTCGCGCTGGCACCGAGCAAGCACAGCCGAGTCGTCGTTGTCGACATCGACAGACGCCGCCGGACGCTTATCGCTGTATCGCGTGTGCTTGAGTACGAGCGACGCCAGGGTGCCCTCCCCGAAGCCAATGAAGGCGTCGGCTTCGCTGAAGTTGAGCTTCCGGCCCTCCCGCAAGATGGTGGCAAACGAGTGAGCCCACTCGCCGAGCTGCTGCGCGAGGTACTTCTGGCGGGAGTCCATAATCGAGTCGTAGGTGAGCAGCTGCTTTTCGAAGCGGTTCAGAAATGGCGGGTCGGCCTGGTCAAGCTTGGCCTGGTCAACGAGCACGATGCAGCGGAAGTCCCGATGAACGTGGCACATCGGGTTGCTGAAGGCTCCGAGCGCGATGCGGCAGTTTCGCTTGCTGCCCACGACCGTGTAGTTCTGGTTGAGCATGTCGTAGAGGCTCCCGTAGATGTGCTCCAGATCCTTGAGAATTAGACACTAATGAAACATCGAAACAAGACATAAGTCAATAGTCAACACTACCTACGTTATTAAGCAGCAGCAGCAGCAGCAGCAGCAGCAGCAGCAGCAGCCTAACAAAGCAATCAAACAATAGAGAAGGAAATTAAGAACCTTGCCGGTCTCCATGCAGAGGATGATTCTGCTGAGTATGCGGTAGCTGTAATGCTCGGTCTGGTCATCGGGATAGTGGCTTCCGTAGATGACGATGGGCTCGCGCGAGCGCAGCATCCCGCCCAGGATATTGATGGCCGACTCGCCCTCGGTGATAACCATCAGGTGACGAGCCTCCACGTCGCGCAGGTTGGCCTCGATGAGCTCCACCACCGGCGGCGGGCTTACGTCCTGCAGCCCGGCCTGCGATCGCACACTGGCCACGAAGATCTCCTGGATGCGGTTCATCTGCGTGGGCAGCCCACCAAAGTTGCGGGCCAGCGCGTCGACAAGCCCGGAGACCTCGAGTTGTCGCCACCCTCCGATACGCTGGGTGAGACACTTGACCAGAGAGTAGTAGTCACGCAGACCATGGAAGTTGGCGCGGCTCTGAGTGCGATAGTACTCATGGTAGGCCTTAGCAAGCGCGCGAATGAGCCCGGCCGAGGCGTGGTCGTGTTCAGGCAGCTGCTGGATTGAGCGCCCGGTCTCGTAGAGGTCGTCGACGTCCGGCTCAGGCCGCGAGAGATGGATGGCCCGGTTCATCTTAGCCGCGTCGAGCGACCAGTTGGAGATGCCGACGACAGCGACGTCGGGCCGCTCCTTGGGGTAGCCCGGCTCAAGCAGGCTGTGGAGCACCTTGAGCGGGTTGTACTTAGACGCCTCGGCAAGTCCCACTTCGTCCAGCAGCACGACAGGGATAACGTTACTGTGGTCGGCAGCATTGTGCTCGCGATACTTCTGCGCCTTTTGGAACACGGCGCTGATGCCCTCGGATGTCGACGATTCCGAGCCCTGGTAGGAGACCATGTAGACCGACGGCAGCCGCCGAAAGTACTCGCTCTTGGAGTCCGGCCCGCGGAGGTTGGCATTGATGAGCTGCAACGACAGCGACTTGCTGCAGCCGGGCTTGCCCACAAGGAAGACTGGAATGCGGTTGATGATGCAGACCAGCACGACGAACACGTTCTCTAGTAGCGCGCCATTCAGCGCCGTGCCCGGACGGAGCTCCATCATGTCGAGGTAGGCCCGCTGCTCGGCATCGAGCACCGCTGCGAAGCTCTCCTCGCTGAAGCCGGGGATGTGGTGGTGCCGCCGCATCTCTTGGGCGATCAGTTCTCGGTACTCCTTGCGCACGTCGTGGCTGGCGAATCGGCAGTGATAGCAGTGGGCCAGCGCCAGGATCATGGCCCGCAGCGGCGGCGTGACATCGACTCTTTTGTACCGGGTGGCCCAGTCGATAAATACCGTGACGATCCCCGATTTTTGCTTAGGCTGGCCGCACACCTGATGCTCGCCGAACCACTCGACCAGCTCGATGCATCGCCGTACGTCGCGCAGGCTCACGCTCCAGTCGGTCTCCCGCTGCCGCACGAAGCTCTGCGAGAGCGAAAGCAGTGACACAAGCAGCTCGTGGTGCTTGTGCGGCCACTTCCCAGCGCCCAGAAGGTTGCTAACGATTGATCCGATGTAGAACCGCTCGGTCTGAGGCTCGAGCGAGCCAAAGTCCCAGACATAGTCCATCATCGTCTCGGGCAGCGGGTGGACGCGGTACACCAGGCGCGATTGATCGTCGCTCTGCACCCTGCCCGCGAGGCCCGCCGTGCGGGTCTGCTTGCCGCGCAGCCGGTAGGGGTTGCACGCTGCAAGCAGCGAGATGCCGGGGTGGATCGGCCTGCTCCGCAGCAGTCGGTGGCACACGATGTCGTTGATGAGGCCGATGTGCTCCGAGGTGTTGATCTCGTCGAAGAACAGCCACATCCGGCCAGGCGCTGCCTTGGTCGATGTGTCGCGCCGCAACTCCTCCTCAGCCTCGGCGACGAACTGCTCGATCGCGGCCGCGGTGGTGCCGGCGTGCACGTTCAAGCAGCGGAACGGGATCCCCACGACGTGCGCGAGGAAGTTGACCAGACTGGTCTTGCCACACCCAGTCTCGCCCATCAGTACCACCGGCATCCAGGCCTGGATGCGCTGATAGATGAGCACCATCTTGAGCAGGTTGTCTGGTGTTAGTGCGTAGGGCGGATAGTCCGTGGTGGCCTGCGTGCGTCCTCGCGTGATCCGTTCCAGCTTGGCCAGGAGCGCTTCGCTGAGAGGTCCCGCGCGGCTGAGTGCCTCCTGACTCCTTAGGAGGCGGGTGACATCAGCAGGCACCAGTTCGGGCAAGCGGAATAGCACACTGATCGTGTGCGCGTTTTGCCGGTTGAAGAGCACCACCAAGTGGTTACTCTCGTCCCACCGCGTCATTCTGCCCAAGCGCTCGGCCATCTGCAGGCTCGCTGAGCCAGCGTTGAGGCTCCGACTCTGCTCCTCGCGGCAGGTGGTCACCGACCGCGTGGTGAACTCGAGGCAGGCCTCCATGAGGGACGTGACGGCCAGCTGGCGCACGTCGTTGCGGCCGATCATGGCCCGAAGGTTGGCAACATTGAAGTAGTAGCTGCGCGAGAAGCTGCGCAGCTGGAGTGAGAGGATGTTGAGGAAGACCGTCATGATGGCGAATGACAGGTCACCCTTGCCCTTGGCGAAGAAGTGCTGCTGGAGCAGCTCCCGGCACCGTTCGGCGGGCAGCGCAGCGACATTAGCGCGGGCGCCGTCGAAAACGAGATCGCGCTCGTTAAGCGTCCGGACCGAGAGCGCGTGCAGGAACTGACAGACCACCTGCACGGGGCTAGTCGGCTCCTGGCTGACGATGACTCGATCGACGGTGCAGCGCAGGTGTTGGTGTGGGAAAACGAAACAGATGGGCACGCTGTTGACCAGGTCGTTGCTCGCTGTGTTGGCCACCTCAAGGATCACCATTGGCGGCCGCAGGTAGTAGAACGTGGTGCCCGCGGTGACCATCTCGGTCAGGAGCAGCTCAAACAGGAACGTATTGAGCATCTCGCCGTCGATACCGGCCCCGATGTCGATGTGCAGCGCCTCGTAAGCGCGCGGACGGGCGGCCTTGAGCTTGTCGAGGAGCTGTGCGCGGGTGATCGGTCCAGCGACTGAGACGGAGAGCAACCCAAGCTTCCGGTCGAACGCCACGGCCTTGGCCGACTCAGTCTTGCCCGCCCCGGGTAGGTCGGAGGTAATGGTATGCACCGGCGGGCAGTTGGCGCGGAGGAGCAGCTGGAGGGTGTCGTTCGACACCCCGGCGGTGGTTCGTACGTGATCCGCAAATTCCTCGACTATGTGGTGCCGCTTGCTGTCCTCCTTGCAGCATACCAGGGCAAGCCGGTGACGTGACTCCGATGATTCGCGAGAGAGCGCGTGCATGGCGTCGACCAGCTGGCTCTGAAGCCTAAAGTCCAGGGCCTCGACGTTGGCTATGCAGAAGAGGCCCTCGGCGAACTTGCTCGATTCTTCGGCGAAGAAGCAGCGCATGAGCAGCAGGTGCAGCTCCTCCCACTGAGTCTCGGCCGTGCAGAAGAGCAGGTGCGACGGCCACGGGTAGGCCCCGGAGCTGAGGTACAGCGACGCCACGACGTGCAACACGTGGGCCTTCTGCGTAGTGACAAAGAACAGCCGGCCCGGCTGCACCTCGCAGTTGGCGAGAGCGGCTGAGGAGGCGCCCATGGCGGCCTTGCCGAGCAGCGTCTTGTGCGCTGGCGAGCGATCGGCAAAGAGCCGATGTAGCTCCTCGGCGAGTTGGTGAAGCCGCTCACGAATGGTCGACCCGGCGGTGTAGCGACCACAGCAGAGCTTCTTGGTGCATGGGATCGAGGGGTCGATGAAGCGCAGCAGGTGGAAGAACTCTTGCAGCGCGTCCGGCGCTGGATTCGGCTGGGAGAAGCACTCGTCGAGCACGCGGAGCTGGTGTGCGAAGAAGAAACACATGTAATAGCATGACCGCCTGGCCTGGTCGAGCAGTTCCCTCCACTCGGCGAGATCTTCCGACAGATCCTGCTTAATCGAGCAGAGGCCGGGGTGATCGACTTTGTCCAGGGAGAATCTAGCAAAGTCTAAGTGGCCCTGCAAGCACAGTTCGGAGGCCAATGCCGCTATTTCCTGCGCCAGCTCCACTAGGTCGATGAAGGCGCGCAGCTGGTGCCGCAACTGCGTTTCTGGCGGCGAATCGTCGTGGTCGTCGTCTAGCAGCGCCGCTGGATCGGTGTTTGCTTGTTCGCCTCCGCCGGCGAGGCCCACAGGCTTTGACTGAGCGAGTCTCTCGGAGTTGACGATCAGCAGCGCTCGGCTGCGCAGGTCGTGCAGGTCAGCGTTGCAGAGCGTCCGCTCGCCGATGGCCACCTCGACCTGGCACTCCTGCGCTGGCGGTTCAATGAAGAACCGCATCTGGCCCTGCTCAAGGACTTCGAGCACGATCTGTTTGGTGAGCTCGCCCCGATTGGCCACGCTCGAGAAGAGCCGCTTGAGCCCATGCACATTGGCGTTGCAGTCGCGGAGCCGCGCAATGAGCTGGTCCATGACAGCTGATGGCATGTTCTGGAGGTGCTGGCACAGCTGGGCGGTGAAATCGCGTATAGGACCTTGGGCAGGCAGGCCCAGCACGTGTCCCAGGAATCGGCGCACGTCGATGAGCCCCGACACGGTCTCCTCACGGATGAAGCGGTCCGAGTGCTCCTCGACGGCGTCAATGAGGTTGCGGAAGTCCTCATCCATCCGATCGCGGACGAATCCCACAAGCTCCTTGGACGAGGCGAGCTCAGCGATAAGTTCCCATAGCTTCGGCGCGACGGGTGCGAGCACGTCGCAGAGGACTGCGCTGGCCTTATGCACATCGAGCAGGCTATGCAAGTCCTCACTGCCTTCCTGATGGCATACCCGCTCTATCTCGGCCTCGAGTGGATCGGATTGGCCGGGCGCGAACAGCTTCCACACTTCGATGATGTGGCGCACGCGCCGCTGCCTGTCCTCCAGCCCGACCAGATGGACGAGCGCATCAAGCACCACGCGAGTCAGGTTGACGCCTAGCTGCAGGCGCATGATGGTCGCCTCGGTCTCGATTCGGTCTAGCGCGACGTGGTTCCAGAGGTGACGCGCGTCTTGGACAAGAATGTCCTCCAGCTCTCCCTCCAGTTTCTTGCACTCGAGCTTGTACTTGGCCTCGGCGGCAGGGTACAAGCCGCCGGCGACCTGCTCGACGGTGAGGTCGCTCTTGTCCACATCGGCGAAGGTGGCAATGACGTTACGGAACGTCGTCGAGCCCTGCCACCGCTCCAAGATGCGGGCCGCCGCATACGTAGGGGCGGAGAACGGAGCCAGCAGATTGTCACGGGCAGCTAGCTGGCCCAGGCTGAACGTGCCGAAGGAGGCGTTACACTTGTCCAACTTCTCTTGGTAGCGCTCGACGTCGGTGGCACCAAAGCGACGGCACTGTTCGATGAGCTGTTGGAGCAGTCCCAGCTGGCGACTGAAATCTTCGACCTGGGCGCGGGCGACCTGGATGTCCTCCTCGGTAGCATAGCCCTCATCCTGGCCGTCGGCAAGCACCCGGAGGTGATTGACCAGTGCACTAGCGTGCTCTTTCCTGAGCGCTCGGATAGAGTCGATGATGAGATCGCCTTGCTTGAACTGTGCGTTCCACTGCTCCAGGACCCTCCGCACGGCCGTGGTTTGGTGGTGCTCCTGCACTTTCTTGACCAGGCCCGTGGATGCAAGGACCGTGTACCAGAACCCACCGCTCTCGGCAATATCCAGGACGCTCGTGGGCTTGGGCACCGCCTCCAGCACGTGGAGGATGAGCTGCTCCATCACCCTGAACCGCCGCACCACAAAGGTGAGCCAAATGGCAAAAACGTGGCTACTGCTCGAGAGAAGTCAATTGTAAAGAGGGAGGAGCAAAGCGAGCGTACGGGTTGGTGATATGAAGCTGTCCACATGTGGAACCGTTCACCTTGTTGACGTAGTCAATTGCCGCTGGGTAGTTGATGTTGCACAACGTTGAGCTCGCGACCGAACAGTAGAGATCAGAGAGACAGGCCGAACCGGTCACGTCGGCGTGGCCCTGAAGCAGCTGGGTTCTGGGCTGAGCGGAGAGGGACAGCTCCACCCAACGTAGGATGCTGGCGGTGGCGTCGTCCTGCTGGTGAAGGTGCTGCAGCAGGGCGGCGGCCTGCTTGAAGATCGCGGGCAGGGGCTTCGGTGCCGACTTGACGCAGAGGTCGAGCCAGACGGCGCAGGTGACGGCGAGCCCTGAATGTTTGAGCGAAGGAATGATGACAGGGCCGAAGAGAAGCGGCACGAGACCTCGGTGTCGCGGAGCGGTGGAGCGCATCAGGGCCTGGCTCAGCGACTCGGCACCACCGGGCGACACCAGCCGCGAGAACTCGATCGTTTGATGCACCAGGTCGTCTGAGGCTGACTGGTTTGCCAGGTGGTCCAGAACCAAGCTGGCGAACGCTTTTTCAAGGTCCGCCTGGGCACCGCGGTCGAGATTACCGTACACGGCGACGACCTCTCCCAGGGAAATTTTCGAAAGTTGACGCATTCGGGCCTCGAGCTGGCCCACCAGCCGGTTGCTATGTGCGCCGCGCCCTCGCAGCACATCCCAGAGCGAGCACAGGCAAGGAAGGTCGGGAGCCGCGTAGATGAGCACCTCGCAAAGTCGGCGACAGTTGTTGACGACGCCGGGCACCGCGAGAACCTTCCGCACTAGGGGCATGGCCTCGCTAAAGTTGATCGGGTGGCCCGCGCGCACCTTGCTGGTATCGATCTGGTCGACCAGCAGCGGCAACTTAGCCCCAAGTGCCGGCGCCCACATGAAGATGCTCGTCACAGGCAGATGTGCGTCGACTGCGGCCCGAAACAGGTCTCGAAACGCCTTGGCCGCGACGTCCAGGATATGCGGCGGCAGCTGTGCGGGTGCGGGTAGGCACCGGAGAGTATTTAACAGCAACTCCACCAGATCCTGGTTTCGTAACAATTGGGGTCGCAGACGAGCTTTGCACAACATAAGTTAGCCACTCGGCCAGTGCCTGCACGCATGCACCCACGAACACAAGCAGATGTGTACCAATGAGTAGAGCGAGGAAGAGCACTTGCCCCGAGTCGCTGGCTTCGTGAAGCCCCGCCACACTGAATTGTGTCAGGAATGGGAGGTAGGAGGACTCGGTGAAGAACGGGGTGCCCAGGTCGCGATGAAGCGCGAGGAGGGCGTCGATCCGCTCGCCGTTGGGCGCAGCGTTGAACGCGTACTGCAGGAACTCGGCGTAGATGGGGCTGGTTGGTGGGTTGGATTTGTGGAAGAGGTGGCCTGGTCGCAGGTCGTAGGCGCGTGACTTGATGTCGGAGGAGAACAAGGATATACCCTTTTTCGAGTAGATAAAACGGTAGGCGGTTTGCGACAGGGCCGACTGAGGCATCTTGATCGAGGTCTCCCAGTGAGCGCCGCCGCCAGGCAACAGCGCCATCCGCTTGAGCCAGGGTGTGCGGCCCTTCTGTTCCAGAAGGACGCTGACGGACTTGAACTCCTCCGGACAGCAGAGCACGTGAAAAGTAACCGGTGCGTGGTCGTGCTGGTGGTCTCCGTCGTAGGCCTCCGGTTCGTGCCACTCTGCCAGCTCTGAGTGCATCTCAGCGCCGTCGAGGTCAGTCTCGCCTTCGGGGCCGGCGATGGGGATGACGACGCGGAGGGGAGGAGCGATCATGTCGGCGTCGGTCCCAGTGGTGGGGTGGGTGTCTTTCTCGACCTTGGGCGGTTCCCCGTTATCGTGCAGTTTGGGAGGTTCGACGTGAGCGGGGGCGAGGTCATCTGCCGGTTCACAATCCATCGAAACTGCACAGATAAAAACCAAAGTTGAAGATTGCCTTTCTAAATGATAGGCTGTGTTGTGCAAATTGCTAATGAATCGTACCTGACGGGCTCTCTTCTGTGTCCATCGGTGCGGTGGTTTTGTTTCGGCTCCTTCACCGGCCGTGGCCAAGGTACTATTACGCTTGTCCTGGACCCGTTCGGTGGAAGTGTCCAGGACAGGCAGTATTGCGGGGTGTGGCCTTTTTGGGAAACCAAACAACCCACACAAGACGGTCATCAGCCAAAGCCGCACGCGACCGCATGGAGTGCCACCACTGCCGCAAGCCAAAGCTCTCGCACGAGTTCCCACACCGCTGGGCCACCGAGTGTGCCCACCCGCCCTTGCACTGCCTCAGGGTAAAAAAACACACAACTTCCAGAAAATAGATTTATTTCACAACTAATGGTTTTTTATTTATTTACTTATTTACTTATTTTATTTTATTTTTTTTATCGATGCGCAGTGCCTCGTTGATCACTTCGGCAAAGGGGCGACTACATCATGCCTCGCCGGATGCGAGCTCGCCTCATTTGAGGTGGATAGCCTGCGAAAGATGTACTCCTCGATGTACCCGTCGCCCCTGCTCGACGAGCCCCTTCAGCTGCCGCAGCAGACAACCACAGCAGCCGCCACGGGCGCCGGCCAGGTGCTCAAAGTGGTGATGCTAAACGGAGACGAGTTCCAAGTGACCTACAATGGCAACATGACGATCGACCAGCTCAAGGCGCAGCTCTTCACCGCCACTCAAGTAGTTCCTGGCAAACAGAAGCTTCTATTTCAAGGCCAAGAGCTGGTACGCACACCTGCACGCCACACCGCTCACGCACAGCCCACGCAACTCACCCGCGTGTGGGCTGCAACGCAGACTCCGGTGGTAGAGTCCCGCCCACGCTTGCTGGCGGACAACCACGTGGGTCTAGGCGCCACCCTCCACATGTTGGTGCTGCTCTACGAATTCGAGAACAGTGACATCAACAAGGTCATCTTCGAGCTCAACTGGACGTTCCCCGGTACTGAGACGGACTTCCTCGATGGCAGCTGCCTCCGCTATCAGGGCCCAACCCTGGTCGACGTGGTGGACTACCAACACTGCAAGGCTGACGGCATTCGCCACTCGGGCGATGTGATGAAAGCGACGTCAGGCCACCACGACATGCGCATCCAGCTCGATGCCGTCCCGAAGCACATCGACCGCCTCTTCTTTGCGCTCAGCGCCTACCGCTGCCGCAACCTATCCTTATTTCGAAACCCGAGCGTGACGATTTACGACGAGCGACGCCCCACAAAGCAGCTGTGCCAGTGCGCCATCAGCAGCGCGGGCGCTTCGTCAGCAGTGATCATGTGCTGCCTCTGCCGCTCACCGAGCGGGGGGTGGTACGCCATCACCATCGGTCGGCACTCGGGTGGCACAGTGCTCGACTACGCCCAGATGCAAGGCACCTGCCGCCAACTGGTTCTTGCTCAGACAAACTCGTTGTAGCGGAGCACACAGCGTGGGGCGCGATCCAATCAGAGATTACCGAGATTTCTTGGCCCAAAAGAAAAAGAAAAATTGTAAGAAATTAAGATTGAGATATTGAGATTGCGGGAAGGGAGAATGCAAGCATTAGAGGTTACTAGTAAGGCTGTTGCCGTGCTCACGAGCACCAAGATAGAGCCTGCGGAGGAGGCGCTTCTCGAAGCACCGCTGCGAATCGAGATTCAAGTCCGGGCCGAAAAGCCAGTTCCGAATGCTCGATGGGAAGCGACCGTACGGCCGTGCGCCCTCGCCCCAGTTTTGTGCTGTGCACATCCGCGACTGTTGTCGTTCGATCGAGTCCATCCTCACCTGGGGAGGAACAGTTTTTGGCAGATTTCGCCAATGCGAAGCAGACCGGCAAGCGCAAGGAAGCAGCTGCGCAGCCGGCTGCGGAGACTGACTCCGCACTCGTTGCGGGGCAGCACTACACCTTTTCTTTTGCGGTGCGTAAGCGCTTGCACCCCCGCCCCCGTTCCGCTTGGGCAGAGGGGCTTACAGCGTCTCTGTTCCCCTCCCCACTACAACCTGCAGGTGGACGACTTTGTGAATGAACTGTGTGAGGGCATCATGGAGGAGACGCTGTTGAACGTTGGTGTTATTTACATCACTCTGTACAGTGGCGAAACCGAGGTTGAGCGCTTCCCCTTCGTTACGCACGTCCGCAGGTACGCGCGTGCTGGCCTTGCCGCCTCTCTTTGCGTGGCTTGGAGCCGGCTCGTCATCTAATCCGCGCGCGCGTGTGCAGACGGAGAGTCGAGGGCCGCAAGCTCTGGCGATACGTGTTCGACCCGTTGGCGCCCTCCGTTGTAGATCCTCTGTGAGCCTGTGTGGATCGGTGCAGCAACTGGCACGAGCTCTTCGTGCCGTCGCTGGTCCACACCTCGGTGGAGAGCTCCTGTAATTGACTCTTTGCCGACTCAGTCTTGGGCAGCTGCTTCGACCTTGGCCAACTTGTGCGCGATGATCGTGAAGTCGGGGCGGCGGTCCGGGTTGCGCAGACAGCAGCGCTTGACGAGGCGCCGCAGGCGTTTGTCGGTCGTGGCGCCCTTGGGGAACTTTGGGCGGTGGCCGTCGGCTATGTGCTGCGCCACACGCTTCGTCTCCACCTCGGCAAAGGGAATTGTTCCTACAGGCGCGATGGGGAGGTGAAGGGTCACTATGATGCACTCGGGGATGTGTGCGTGAGAGATGTAGCTGCTTACCGGTGAGCATCTCGAACAAAACGAGGCCAAAGGAAAAGACATCCGACTTCTTGTTGTACCGTCCGGACAGAGTCACCTCGGGCGCGCGATATCGCGGATTGCCGTTCTTCGACGTGCTTACGGCGCCTTCGGGATACGTCTGCAGCTGTGATGGCGGCATGTCAGCTAACAAATCAACACAGGGGTCTAGGCGGAGGAGGAGGAGGAAGGAGGTTACCTCAGCGCACGTCACTTCAACAGCGATGCCGAAATCAGCCAAGCAGGCGCTGATGTAGTCGTTGGGCTTGCGGAGCAGAATGTTGGCCGTGGATAAGTCACTGCAGATTCTTTCGTCAGTGAAATTGGCTATTGGCGCGGTGTGGTCTGGCGCGGTGTGTTGCTTACCGATGAAAGATGGGAGGATCAAGAGCCAGCAGGGATAGCATTGCCTCAGCCACACGCATACCCACCCGCGCGACCGACCTGTCCGACAGTTTGCCCTTGGCCCGGATCACTGACTCGATGCTGCCGCCTGATGTTTAAGACGAGTGTCATGGGTTACTCTCAGGGCAGGGGCAAGGGCAAGTAAGAGTAAGCGCGCAGTTGATCAAAACCAGAAGGGAATGTACCTTCGCACAACTCTGTGATGACGCACGCATGCGGTTCAGCGCAATAGCCACGAAGACGAACGATAGGTGGTGGCAGCTGCGGGTGTAAGATGGGGCACTCTAGCGCCCGCTTCAGCGCGCCGATTTCCCGTTGATAGCTCTGACGCTGCCGCGGGCCACACTTGAGGATCTTCACCGCCACGGGCCCAGCGTGCGGGAGCGACGCAGGATACACGGCGCCGAAGCACCCATGGCCCAGAACGCCCTCTCTGAAAGCGATGTCGCCATAAGACACCTCGAGTTGTTCGTGCTGGACCGAGTATGCTCGAAGCGGCTCCGACGGCGCATGCCTAGCGGGGAGTACAGGCAGCGAGCGGGAGGCCACAAGCGTAGGAGGAGCGGAAGCTTCGCTCTTGGTAATGATGACGCTGTTGCTGCCCTCGCAATCGTGTTCATAGTAGTAGTAGTACTTGTTCAAGTTAAGCTGGCGCTCTCGCAGCCGGCGCAGGAGACCGTTTAGGAATGTCTCCTGCCTGTGCCATGTACAACGCAATTGCACGATAATGAGTCAGTTGGTAGGCTGCAGTCACTGGCATGTCACGCTTGTTGTGTGTAGCCGTACGGTTTCGAAGAAGCGGCATCCAAGAGCTCCTTGATGGTGTTGGGCGGCGATCCACCGTCCTCGCCGTCGTCGTCATCGGAGCTGGGGGATTTGCTGGACCCGGCAGAGAGCGCCGCCTGCAGTTGCTTGTCGACCGCGCGGAGGCGCTTGTGGCACGCGTGGAGCTGCTTGCGCTTGGAGGCGAGCGTGCGGCTCATCTCATCGACGAGCTTCTTGCGGTTGCGCTTTTCCTCAAGCCCCACCCAGCCCAGCGAGTGGCACTTGAAGTCGTCGAGCTTGGCCTCGAGCTGTCGGATCTCGCTCTCCAGCCGCACCACGTAGCCTTCCATCTCCTCCTTCGTTGCGTCCTTACCCAGCAGCGCCGCCGTGATGCCGCTGCCCTCCTTGCCCACTTCAGCGCCGCCGCCGACGTGGACGACTCGTTGCGTTTCCACGTTGCGCTGTAGCTGGTCGCGTCCATCCTGGAGCGAGATGCAGCGTCGATGGTGCACCGCCGTCTTTGTCTTGCCTCTGCCTCCGTCCGTCAGCGCTGCTTCATCGTCTGCTCCGTGTGATAGTCGGCCGCAAAGCTCCACTGCAGCGGCCGAGAGTGACGTCTTCAAGCTCCCGGTGAGCTCATCTTCCGCACGTCGAGAGGGGAGACTGCGCGGCCCAACCGATAGGCCAGCCTCGGGGAACGGTTGAAGCGTGACAGGAGGAGTAGAGACGCTCCCTCCTGCTCCGAGTTGATCGACAGCGGAGAGGGAACGCCTGAAGCTCCACCGGAGCGGTATGGCCAAAGACTGCGGCTGCGCTGGTGGCTGCTGTCCTCCATCACTCATCAATGAACTGAACGAGGAGGGAGGCGAGTGTGCGCCGCACAAGGTGCTCCTTGATCGCGTAGTGACCGCAGCCATGTGGAGTCTACGTTGGCGGCCGCCCCACGACGTGTCAGCTCGAACCGCGGCACTGGATTATCTGGCGCTGGGTGTTCTCCGTGACGTTTACTAGAGACAATACTCGAGAGGGCCGGTGCCCTCCAAAGCCCGAACCCACGTTCGGCCGTGGACCTCCCCGCAAGGATCGCCATTCTCCCTCTCTTCGTTTGCCTCAATCTTTTAGCCGAAGCAACTCCATTTCTGTCGACACTACTAACTTTTCACCAGCTCGCGACCATTTCTCTTTTATTTTCTTTGTTACTTAAAAGGGTTTTGAGCAAAGAGGTGCCGACCACGCCGCTCTATCAGAGTGGAACAAGCTCGCGACCTGGGAGGGAGAGGTTCAAAAACCGGTTTTGGTGGACCGGAGGAGACGCTAAGCTTCAAGTTCAACAGCACGGCGCTCCTCAAGAAGTGGGCGCTTGCGCATCCGTCTGGACCAAGGTGGAGGATATAATGAAGAACGAGCGATGGATGGCCATTCTGCTGATGGTTATGGTGGTTGCTTGCTCCCTGTCCTTCCTCATTCTGGGCCGCAACGTCGTTCGTCTCGTCAACGTTCGACAACAATCTATAGAATATGGTACGTGCTGCTTGATCACCTTCTCTTTGCCCCCTCCCCTCCTTTCGAGGATGAACTCCAGTTGGGGGTGGTGGTGATTGCTTGAGAGTTTGAAGCTGGTCGTTTTCTCACCATGTCTGGTATTTGTGCGGGGGCGGGCGCAGCCATGGAGATGGAGGAGGTTCAACCACTACCTGTCGACGATGATCTCGCGGTACCCAAGATCAACGATGAAGAGGATCTGATCGAAGGACAGCTGTCCGTCCTGGAGCTCGACACAGCAGAGATGGACTACCAGAAATGGCACCAACTGCTGCAGGCGTCGTTGAAGCAGAACAAGGCCAAACCGCTCAAGCAAGTCCCGGCAACGGGCGTACAGGAGGAGACGGTGACGCAGGAAGACGTTAAGCCAAGGACGTTCGACGTCGTACAGCCCATCGTGCCTCCGGTGGAACCTCTCCCGCAAGAGGTGTCGGCCGCCACGAAGAAGGCGCAGGAGGAAGCGGAGAGGCCTAAGTCGCTCACCGAGCTGGCGGTGGAGCAATGGAGAAACGAACGAGAGAAGCGAGAGCAGCAGGGCAGGCTGCGCCTCGGGCTCAACGTGGAGGAACCTGCTCCGGACCAGCTGCCGCCGGCGGCAGTGGTGCCAGTGGTGCCAGTGGTGCCAGTGGTGCCAGCAACGTTGCCAGTCGCGGTGGAAGTGCCCGCCGTGATCAAGCCGGTCGTCCCAGAGGACGATGACGACAAGGAACCACTGACCCTGGCACAGAAGATCAGCGCCAAGATGGGTCTGGATGAAGCAGGACAGCCCATGACTGAAGCCCAACGGATTGCTGCCGACGCGGAGAGGAAGAGGAGGAACGCGGTTTTGGCGATGGTGCGTAAGAGGAAGGAGGCCGCGATGCGAGGTCGGCCATGAGCGAGAAAGAGCGGTCAGGTTGGAGGGACTCCTGTACCTGGGTGCTCCCGTGTTGGGATCAAACCACAAGAGCTCTTACCCCACCCCACACAAATAAATTATTCTTTTTATTCTTTTATTCTTTTAGATTTTCAAAATTTATTAATATGAAGCAGAGGGTGGGGGCGAGCGTGCGATCGGCCTTTGGCGACCTGCTGGCCGGTAGGGCTGGCTTCTTCGTGGTGGCACCGGAGCACGACAGTCGTGCCGCAGTCTTCCTTCGAGTCACGAGGGCACCTGATCTTCCCAGGTACGCACACACCAGCAAACACCTGTTCCTCTCCCGTCCACACCAAGGCCTTGCATGTTGAGCGGTGCATGCACGTACCTTGGCTTTGGTGCAGGCTCTTTCAATCCATTGCATGAAGGACACCTTGCCCTTGCTCGCGTACCCCAACTGCCCTTTTCGCTTGTGAGGAGGATAGAGGGGGCTGGGTTGCTCGCCCGTTCATCGACTCACTCGACAAGGTTGATGTGGCAGGTGGCCGAGGAGGTGTGCCAACCGAGCAAGCCGCTAATGTTTGAGATAACGGCCATCAACGCCGACAAGCCGCCGCTCCCGATCGAGACCATCGAGGAGCGCGTGCATCAGTTCCTGGGTCGCTGGCCAGTCGCCATCACCACCAGCCCCACGTGCGCCCACCTCACCTCACCCATCACTACAAACGAATCAACCATCACTGACCCTAAGCGCTTCCTGCAGGTTCTTCGAGAAGGCGCGACTGTTCCCAGGCTCGACCTTTGTCGTCGGCATGGTGTGTGTGTGTGTGTGTAATGCTCTTCTCCTGGCTCAACCTTCGTCCTCTTTGTGGTGACTGAGACGGATGCACCTGTGTACCACAGGACACGGCGGTGCGAGTCTTGCAGCCCAGGTTCTACGACAACAGCGAGGAGAAGATGAAGAGCGGCTTTCGCGAGTTCCATCAGACACTCCGCTGCGACTTCATGGTCGCTGGGCGAACGGTGTGGGCGCCTCCGCTCTCTCGCTTGGCGAAACCCGCAGCGTCGATGGCTCACACAACAAGGGTGATGGGGGGAGCAGGTGAGCGGCAGCGGATTCATGGAGCCTACGCAGCTCGAGGTGAATGACGAGCAACTGCGACCCTGCTTCGCGCAGCTCATCCCCAGCGACCGCTTCCGCCACGACATCAGCTCCACACAGATACGAGAGGCCATGCTCGCCCGGGCCAAGACGGGCACGGCCGAGCCGCAGCCAACGCAGAGCGCCTCACCAGCAGCGGCTACCACCCACAAGGGAAGCGACCAACGTGTCTGATGACGGCAAACAGCAGAGAGCGAGAGAAGAAATGACGTTTTGTGGGTCGTCACAAACGCATACATACAACAAACGTCCAAGGCCCTTCCGCGCAGGAGGTCGGAGGTGGTGTTGCCTCCTCGGGGGTGCGTAGCGATCACTCGGCCTTCTTCTTCTTGCCCTGAGCGCCGTGCTGGAGCAGGACGAAGGAGAGCACCTTGAGCAGGACGAAGGAGACGAGGTTGCTCAGGACGATCCAGAGGATGGGGTAGACGTAGGACGGAACGATGATGCCGCCGCCCTGCTCGGGTGCGTCACGCTCGAGGTTGACGTGGATTCCCTGTTCCTCGAGGAGGGGCAGCAGGTTGTTGGCGGCCTGCTGGATACGCTGCGGGGCCTGCTCCATGAAGGCCCGGTAGGGTGGACTGTTCTCGCTCTTGTAGGTCTGCTCGTACAGGTTCGCGCTCCGGTAGCCGAGGGGCGCGTGGCCTGCGAGAGACGGCACCGGAAGCGGGTGCGTCGTGGAGAGGAGGAAGAGAAGCGAGTGGAGGAAGACCGACAGGAAGCCCGCACGCCATCTCACTCCTCCGTTCTTGTACAGTGCCAGGAAGCAAAGGGGCAGGAACAATGCCTGAAAGAGCACGAGCCGACGCCGATCACAATGAAGAGCTAAGTGAGTGACACGGTGCACACCGAACATATTGCTAAGGGAATCGAAGAACGCGCCACGTACGTGATAGCTCAAGTCCGTAAGCGCAAAGTAGTCGGGAGAGTCCCAAGAAATATGTGCTGGTGTTCGGGTGCACAGGTTAGCCTCACGCACCAGGGCAGGGGGAGTGGCTTGTCGGGACGTACCGACAGGCACAGCGGTGCCAAAGAAGAAGGCTCCGGTGGTGAGCCAATGCGTGAGGTCCGCCCACCACGAGAAGTGATAGTAGCTCAGCACCACCAGCGACGTGCCTGCATGCAGCCAACAAACAAAGATGGAGGGTGAGTATTACTTCTCCATGGAAGAAGCCAAACGTTGTAAAATCAACAAGACGGCAAGCTGACACTAACCGATGAGTGTGGGAGAGAGTGCAAGCATTCCAACAGCTGCTGCCAAGATGAAGACCTGCAACGTGAACACGAGATCCACAAGCCCCTCAAGTCCGTCCTAGAAGGAAAGAGAGTGGCACAACTCCGGATGAGCGCTGGTGCGCATACACACACCACATGACAGGCTTGCACAGTAATGTGAACCTTTTCGACGTGGCGATAGCCGAGGGAAATGAAGTAGGCCAGCAGAACGAGGCCGGCCAGCCGCGACACCCACGGCCAATGCCAGCGCGTGGCGGGTCGAGAGCCGATAACACTACTTCGCCTCCGCGGCGCGGCGACACGGGCCGCAGGCTGGCTTCCAGGCGAGGAGGAAAAGGAAGAGGACGAAGGTTGAGAGTCCTCGGAAGCACTGCCACCACGTCTCTGTCGCAGCGAGGAGGCCGATGTGGCAAAGAGCGAAGACACCGACGAGTCGTCGCCACCTCTCGCCTGCTCCACCGGCGGAAGAACGGGCTTCTTCGGCTTGTTGTAGAGTCCCATGTAATCGTCGTCGTCGTCGGCCTCGCTCGCACGGTTGCCGCGTTGGTTCTGCTGCTTGGGCTGCGTTGTCACAGGCGTGTCCTCGAATATGGGCTCGTACGACTCTGCTCCGAGTTGTGCCGACGAGGGCGCTGACGCATCGGCAAACATGTCGTGGCTCGGCTGGCCTGCGCTGTCGTTCACGCCGCCACCGCTTGCGGGACTGAACGCTCCTCCGCCTGCCGCCGGCATGTTGTAGAACTGCGGGGCCTGGGGTTGCATGTACTGGGGCTGTGACAGCGCTGGCTGCTTCGGCTGCATGTACTGAGGCTGACGTTCCTGCGACTGGGGCGGCTGCGCGAACTGCTGGTGCTGTGCCGTGTGTTGCTGCTGCTGTTGCTGCTGCTGCTGCTGCTGAGGCAGCATGTACTGAGGCTGCTGGAGCGGCTGATGTTGCTGCGCGTGCTCAGGGTAGTACTGAGGGTGGTGGGGCGCATGTTGCTGTGGTTGTTGAGGGCCATGCGAGTGAGGCGGCGACAGGAGGCTGGCTCCTGTTTGGTGTTGCTGCTGGGGAGGGAAGTGCGGTTCGGGGTGCTGCTGCTGCTGTACAGGGAAGGGGATACCCTGCGAGTGAGGCGGCGACAGGACTGGCTGTTGCTGCTGCTGTACAACAGGGAAGGGCAAGCCTTGCGAGTGGGGCGGCGAGAGCAGAGCTGACCCCGCGACCGACGCGTGAGGCGGCGGCGCGAGGTAGGGCCCGGCGGTGTGGTGCTGTGGTGCCTGCTGCGGGTGCTGGTTTAGGTGGGGGTGGTGCGGCTGCAGGTATTGGCCACCGCCGGACGAGTAGGGCGGCGAGGCGGAGGCGCCACCGTAGTAGAAGTCGCCACCACCCGACGTGGGGCTGCTTGACAGCAGAGGCTGCACGCCGCCGACGCCGTCGCTGGCCGCGGGCGAATAGGACGAGGTGGGCGGCGTGGCGACGGGCGACGGACCACCGACGCTGGTAGTGCCGTACAACATGACGCCTGGCGTGTGCGGGTGCTGCAGCTGTTGCTGTTGCTGCATGTGCTCAGGGTGATACTGTTGTTGAGGGTGGGGCGGCAGGAGATGCTGCTGGTGGTGTTGCTGAGGATTTGGGAAATTGATGGGCTGCTGCGACTGCTGCTGGGGCGTGAAGATGCCAGCCGGTGCACCGTAGGTTGCGTGTGGTGCAGCGACTGTAGGCAGGAGAGGCGAGCTGGGGAGGGGCAGTAGCTGGGGATTTTCGATTGATTCGCTCGTCCCTTCTGGCTTGGCGCCTTCGCCATAATTCAGGTCGACGTACGATGTCGGGAAGAGCTGCATGGGCGCTGCGGGCCTGCCGCGACGTCCAGCCGCAGGCGAATGGCCGCCCATCTTAGGTGAGCCTGGCTCCGACATCTCTCTCGGGCAGTGTGCGTGGGCAAGTTTTAGCTTGAGGGGCAGGAGAACCGCAGTGGCCTTAGTCTTCGCACAGGCCACGTCACGGCGTCACCGAATGTCGAGTTATTTCTCTTCGCATTTCCACTCTTCTTTT
>CDFA01019389.1:0-31579 GCA_000826305.1 Acanthamoeba healyi
GCAAAGGCGAACAAAAGGCAGGGCGCGAAGCGCGGCGAAGAGACAGAGATCGAAGGCCACACCCTCGTGACACACACTCCCTCCCCTCTATCACACACACACTCACACTACACACCACGATGAAGGTCGCGGCGTTGGTGCTTCTGGGCATCGCCCTCCTTTTCGCGAGCGTGCACGGCCAGGACGAGAACAACAGGTTCGAGGGCCCGATCATCGGTATCGATCTCGGCACGACCTACTCCGTAGTGGGCATCTGGAAGAACGGGCGAGTGGACATCATCGCCAACGATCAGGGTAACCGAATCACGCCGTCGTACGTGGCCTTCACGGAGAGCGAGCGCCTCATCGGCGACGCCGCCAAGAACCAGGCCGCGCTCAACCCGGAGAACACCGTCTTCGACGTCAAGCGCCTGATCGGCCGCAACTTTGCCGACAAGGAGGTCCAGTCCGACGCCAAGCTCCTGCCCTACAAGATCATCAACAAGAACGGCAAGCCCTACATCGGCGTCGAGTACAAGAATGAGGCCAAGGAGTTCGCCCCCGAGGAGCTCTCCGCCATGGTCCTGACCAAGATGAAGGAGATCGCCGAGGCCTACCTCGGCAAGACCGTCAAGAACGCCGTCGTCACCGTCCCGGCCTACTTCAACGACGCCCAGCGTCAGGCCACCAAGGATGCCGGCGTCATCGCCGGCCTCAACGTCGTCCGTATCATCAACGAGCCGACCGCCGCCGCCATCGCGTACGGCCTTAACGAGGTCAAGGGCGAGAAGAACATCCTCGTGTTCGACTTGGGTGGTGGTACCTTCGACGTGTCGCTCCTCCAGGTATGGATCGCGATCTCTTCGCTTCCCTTTTCCTTTCCATTTCTTTTTGCTTTTCCCGCTGAGAGATTTGGTGCAACTTTTTCTTTTTTGGTCATCTTGAGCTGACGATTCCCACCTCTCTTGTGAACGCGCAGATCGACGATGGTGTGTTCGAGGTGCTCGCGACGAGCGGTGACACTCACCTCGGTGGTGAGGACTTTGATCAGCGCGTGATGCAGTACATGCTCAAGCAGTTCAACAAGAAGACTGGTCTGGACGCCACCAAGGACAAGCGTGCCATCCAGAAGCTGAGGCGCGAGGCCGAGAACGCCAAGAGGACCCTCTCGACCATGAAGGAGGTGTCGATCGAGATCGAGAACTTCTTCGAGGGCCAGGACCTCAGGGAGAGGCTCACCCGCGCCAAGTTCGAGGACCTCAACATGGACCTCTTCAAGAAGACCCTCAAGCCCGTCCAGAAGGTGATGGAGGACTCTGGCCTCAAGAAGACCGAGATCGACGAGGTCGTGCTCGTCGGTGGTTCGACCCGTATCCCCAAGGTGCAGGAGCTCATCAAGAACTTCTTCGACGGCAAGGAGCCCAACAAGGGCGTCAACCCCGATGAGGCCGTCGCCTACGGTGCCGCCGTCCAGGGTGGTATCCTCTCGTCCGACAAGAAGGACGACGAGCTGAACGACATCGTGCTGCTCGACGTTACGCCTCTCACCCTCGGCATTGAGACCGTCGGCGGCGTGATGACCACCATCATCGAGAGGAACACCCTCATCCCCACCAAGAAGACCCAGACCTTCACCACCTACCAGGACCAGCAGGAGGCCGTCACCATCCAGGTCTACGAGGGCGAGCGCGCCATGACCAAGGACAACCACAACCTCGGCAAGTTCGACCTCAAGGGCATCCCCCCCGCGCCTCGTGGCGTGCCTCAGATTGAGGTCACCTTCGACGTCGACGTCAACGGTATCCTCCACGTCACCGCCGAGGACAAGGGCTCTGGCACCAAGAAGTCCATCACCATCACCCCCGAGAAGGGCCGCCTCACCGAGGAGCAGATCAAGCGCATGGTTGAGGAGGCCAAGGAGCGCGAGGAGGACGACAAGCTCATCCGCGAGCGCGTCCAGGCCCGCAACGGTCTCGAGAGCTACGTCTACCAGATCCGCAACACCATCCAGGACAAGGAGAAGGTCGAGGACAAGCTCTCCGAGGAGGATCTCGAGACCCTCGAGACTCTCGTCAAGGAGTCCCTCGAGTGGCTCGACGAGCACCAGGAGGCCGACAAGGACGACTACGAGGAGAAGAGGAAGGAGATCGACCTTGTCGTCTCCCCCATCTTCACCCGCATGTACGGTGCCGGTGGCGCCCCTGGTGCCGGCGGTTTCCCCGGTGGCGCCGACGGTGCCGACGAGGACTTTGGTGCCTACGACGAACTGTAAAAACACCTCTCTCTTCAGCTATCCCCTCCGTTCCCCCCATCTATTTAAACCAAACACAACCCCCAATACAGATCTACTTGCTGTTGTTGTTGTTGGTTGTCATCAACATCGCCAACATCAGCAACAACAAACCCTCTCCGAACCCTCCTGCATGCCTCTGTGAGTCCAAAGCCTCATACACCAGCGGCCGCTTGTGTTTGGGGTGTGGCGCTCAGCCATCGCGGCTGGACGCTGGGAGGGGGCTAAAGGCGTACGATTTTGCCGCGAAATGTGGGGGTGAGGCAGCCACGTGAACAAGCGACATCGGGCGACGCCGTCGGAGCTGCCAACAAACGTGCAGCTCGCAAAGTTCCCCCAACCAAACAACCAACGAACCAACCAACAAACTATAGTCGTACTCGAGACTTGAGAGAAAGAGACTTTCTGGGGTTGGTGACGGAACGTTCAAACACGTCGTTGGCTGCTGCAGCACAAACGCAGCCACACAGACACGGGGAAAAGACAACAAAACAACGGACCGACGCGACAATGGAGCGCCAGGGGAAGAGCGATGAAGACACAGGCCCCTATCAGGGGTCGGGGAAACGAAAGGATGAAGAGGAAGACGGTGAAGCCACGAGCGGCAGCGGCACAGCCAGCAGCGAAAGCAGCAGCAACAGCGATGACGAACAACAGGAGGAAGAAGAAGAGGAAGAGGGTCTGCGATGCAGTCTCGTCGTGGAGGGCCAGCGCCGCTGCTCCGGCCAGCTCACCGCCGCGGCACATGCTCTCCGCTACGTGCCCCACTCCGACCCCGATCACGTCTACGGTTCTCCCTTGGCCCGCTCCCTTAAATTCCTAAACTAAATTTAAATATTTTTTATTTATTTATTATATTTTATATTTATAATGTATATAAATGTTTGGCTGAAGGCTGACTCTTCGTTGTGTGTCGCGGTGGTGGTGTGCGATCGCGATCAGAGGTGGAGTACGGGCGGGTGACGTGGGCCGGCTGGCAGGCGTCGGAGCGCGGCAGCCGCGGGGAGAATTGTGGATTCCTCCATCTGGAACTCGACACCGGCGCGGCGGTGAAGGATACGCGCAAGGATCAGCGGCGGCAGCGGCGGCAGCGGGACAAGGCGCGGCGCGGGGAGGGCGTGGTGGATCGCCTCGCCCACCACTCCTTTGCACACTTCGTGGCCGGCGGGCCGCGCGCCGGCCGCAATCCGCGCTTGCGTGCCCTCGTGGCCGACATCAAGCAGCTCTCGGCCAGCGCGCTGGGCACCGCCGTAGCGCCAACGACCTCCGCGTCTTCCAGCGTGACCACACGTGCCGCACAGAGGAATGGTGATGCATCGCCTTCTCCCCGCGTGAAGCGACGTAGGAACACAATCGTGATCGACAGCGATGGTGATGGCGCCCACAGCGAGGAGGAAGAGGAAGACGGCAGCGAGGACGATGAAGACGACAAAGAAGAAGAAGAAGAAGAGAGTGAAACAGGAGGGATACGAGTCGAGAGAGTGGGACACGGTGATGAGCCCATGCCCGGAGTGGTGCGTGGCGGACACGGCATGTGTCGCGTGTACCTCACTCCATCCGCCATCGTGCAGCTCGATCGTCGGTACACCAGCCCTACCGCATCACGCGTGATCACTGTGCCGCGTCGCTCGGCGTCGCTGAGGCTCGTGATGTTGTTCCACAGGCCCTTCATGGTGGTGCCCTACCGCGAGATAGAAGTGGCGTGCTTGGAGCGCGCCCTCTTCAGTACGCTCACCCCATTCCACTTCACCTTACTCACTCATGCACGCATGTGCGATCTCAGCACCTTGGCGGTGAGAGAGTGACTGATCGTGCCCGCTCCAGAACCCGCGCTGCGCAACTTTGATCTGGCGCTCGTTAAGAAGAGCGTGTGGCAGCACGCTCCTGAAGCACAGGGGACCAAATCGAAGCTCAAGCGACGCACCACGAAGCGCAACAAGAACAAGAGCAAGAAGCGTCGTCGCGGCGGAGACGACGACGACGATGACGATGAAGATGATGACGATGACGCGGTCGGACGCAAGAACCTCAGCCGTTACGTGGCGCAGGTTCACTCCATCCCGATGGAGCACCTGGCCCGGCTGGAGGGTCGGCTCACCGACGAAGCCGTGCCGCACCATCGGGGATTGGGCAATGTTCAGTGGCCTCCGCTCCTCAACTTTGGTACGCCGCAGGCCTCCACTCTACTAGCTGTCCTCCGCCTTCACTCACTCACTGATCGTGTCGTGTCGTGTCGTGTCGTGAGACAGTGAGGGACAATCCGGATGAGTTCGCAAGGACTGGCGGATGGGATCAGTACCTGAAGCCTGAACACGAAGGTGGCAAGGGCAAGAGGCGGAGGAGGACCTCTAGCGGTGGTGGCGACGACGATGGGAGTGAGGATGAAGCAGAGGGTAGTGATGACGACAGCGGCAGCGAAGGGGATCTATGGAAGCCTAGCGGCGGTGGCGGCAGCGAGGAGGAGGAGAGCGACGGCGAGTTCACGCCCGAGGCAGGGCTCCTCAACGCGTCCTACAGCGAGATCGACGAAGCCGACGACGCCGACTCGCCTCGGAGGAAGCGGAAGCGACAGCAGTCGGCCAACGACGACCGCGACGTCATCGTCGTCGGCAGCTCATCACGCAAGGCCCCGCGTAAGCGACGAGCCGCGTTGGGTCTCACGGCCCTCCTCCTCACGGTTTCGGATGACGACGACCATCACAACGACACGCATCTGATGTCCATGAAGAAGAAGAAGAAGAAGACGGCGACGAAGACTACCACCACCAAGCGAGCCACGAGGAGTACGAATGAACTGAAGACTAAGAAGGAGAAGAAGAGCGAGGCGGGGAGAGGCGGAAGGAGGAAGGCCAGGAAGGACGCCGACGATGAGGAGGAGGAGCAACAGCCGATGAAGAAGCAGAGGAAACAAGCTGCAGTAGCAGCGACAGAAGAGAAGACCAAGGCGCGCAAGCGCAAGCCCAAGCCCGACGAGGGAACCGCCAAGCCCATCAAGAGCGCAAAGGCTCCAACACGCAAGCGAGTGAAGAGGACGGAAGCGGCCGTGCCAGAGAGTACCGGGGCTGGCGGCAAGGTCGAGGAGGGTGAAAAGGACGAGGAGTTCGAGCCCAAGACTAGAAAGGCTAGGTCGTCGCCCACTGCCGCGTCCCTGTCGGGGAAGGCGCTCAACGAGCGTGTGCGACAGCAGAGGTTCAGCGGGTACAACACGCGGAGCAGCCGCGGAGCCAAGCCCGCCAGCGGACCGCAGGACAAGATCATCCGCATCGACCCGCCGCCCACGCGCCGGAAGCGACGAACGGCGTCGGCGGGGACGACGGACGAGTCGAAGGAGGACGCCATCCCGAAGGTGCCGCAGAGGATGAAAGCCGAGGCCGAGGCGGTCGAGTTGTGCGCGGCCCTGGCGGTGCCGATGCGGCCGTCGGCCGTGGCCGCGGGTCACCACGGCTCCTGCAGGACCAGCGAGGACGCCAACTTCAGCTTCAGTGGAGACGAAAGCGCCCTGTCGTCGTCGTCGCTTGATTGCCATGGCGAGATGGACTACGAGAGCGAGGAGTCGGTCGTTAAGTGCAGCAGCGCCGGGCACATCAACATCATGGACAGCGGGGTTGGAGTGCCTGTAGGCCTGCACCACCAGTACGCTCAATAAACCAGTCCATACGCTTCACAATGCCCCGAGAGGAGGAGGATTGATGATTGCTTCACCGCGGCAAGCACAAAGGTGTACAATCTGTACGATCGGCGACTTGCCAGCACAACAAGAGATGGCCATCGCGAGATGGTGATCATTCGTCGCCTTGGTCCTCTTCGTCGTCTTCCTCTTCCTCTTCCACTTCGACATTCGCCTGACACACGACAGCCAAAGGGACATGCTGAGATGACGATGGTATGCGAGGAGACCAAAAAATTTGGACGAGGACGTACCTTCAGAACGTCTAAGGCTTTGCGTAAGGCCACGCGGCTCTTCTTCGCCGCCTTGGCGCTGGTGTCGATGCGCTGAGCTTGGGCTTCGAGTCGCTTCCTCTTGCGCGTGTTCTTGGCTTCCAAACGGTCGATGCTTGCCTGCATCAAACTGATCTGAGCATCCTTGACGCGCAGCTGCTCTTCAAGGACCGCCACATCTGTCCCCTCCGTCACCAGCTCTTGTAGTTAGCAGGCCAGCTGGTCTTACAATCGCCTGTCTCTGTTGGTATCAGAATTATGGCATTGTGTATGGAGGTGCTTTGTGCGTGTACCTGTGGCAACCACCAGCATCCGTCCCTTCACACAACCACTCTCAAAGAGGCACGGAGCGATCCACCCCCGCAACGAATCGATGCTCACTGCTACGAAGGTTGTCCCAGCCATTCCACCAGGATCGTGGTAGGTCAAGGTGCTCTCTGGCTTCGCTTCATACACGATGGTGGTTGTTGTGGTAGCAACATCAGCAGCATTCGTGGCCATGTTTCTCGGATTTGGTTGTGGTGACTAGTATGGGCACAGCTCGATCCCCAAACAGACACCTCAGAGCCTCAGTCCAGGTTTGAGTTGAGGTGCACTCCACGTCAGCATGATGTTTATCATCACGAGATGGTGCAACCTCCTTGAACAAGGGGGGGGGGGACGTTTATGTATGTACACAACGCAATGTGATGGCTGTCGTCGCGGGCCATCGCACGCTTAGTGCTTGGACAGGGAATCCATCTCCGTCGACGAGGCCTCCATCTCGTCCTCCCTCGAGGGCGAACTGGGCGGCGAGTTGGCCTCGATGAGACCTTCCCACACGGACTGCTTGTTCTTGGCAAAGGCAGCCTGCTTGCTCTCCTCGCGCTGCTTCTTGCTGCCCGAGCTGAGCGGCGCGCCGGCTACAAACAGCTCCGAGCCTTGTCTTCCCCTGGCGGAGGTGGCGGCGTCGTCCGCGTTGAAGTTGACCATCGAGTGTTCAGGCTTGTAGTTGGCGTTGCGCTTGGCCCGATAGAAGAGCACGCCCGCCACGATCAACACAATCGCTACGAACAGTACCGCACCTGTGAGAGCACGTGATCATTGAGTACGCGTCTGAAGCAACAAGGCACACTCACACACGAGAGGAAGGAATGCCCAGTTACCTCCGACAGAGCCACCAGCGACGGCGGCGAGCGGGAAGTCATCCCCACTATCCTGGTTTGCGCCAACGAGCACGTTGAAGTCGGGATCGTAGGACCAGGTCGACGTCCAAGGCGCGGTCGTGATGATGAGCGACTTGGTAGTCGCGTTGAACACCACCGTGATGTCCACCACCACTGTTAATGTGTATACAATCACCACGAGAGAGACAGTGAATCCAACGGTGCAGCGTCTGGAGCTATGCGGGCGTCGTTTTGCGTACCATCGTCGATGAGGGCTTGGTCGAGGTACCGCAGGTCGACCACGAACCCGTTCGACAGGGTCATCCTGATCGAGTACAGGTGTTCGCTTCTGCACTCGGTCGTGACAGAGGTCACTTCAGCGTTAGGTACCTACCACAACAAGGAGCAGAGGGGGGCAGACGAACCCCGTGGGCGCAGACGAGCTGACCACCGATGCGCTGCCCAGATCGAGCGCCAGTTGGACCACGATGTCCTCGCCGCTGCTGAGCGTGAAGGGCGGCGGGCCGATGAACTCCAGCCCGTTCTTCACTGCGCCCGCTGGGATCGTGAGCACGTGACCGGCAAACACCGTCTGACGCCTCTCGTCCGACACGCTGAACGACGTCGACGATCTCGTAGTGCCACCGTTGAAGCTCGACTGGAAGCTGAGGACCGTCACGCCGTCTTCGGTGCGCGAGTCGAGACTCTGCGAGAGGCGCGTGGAGTCGAGGTCGTAGGACTGGCCTTGCGAGGTGGTGAAGGACTTCCACGACATGGACACGGTCGTGCTGTTTGTGGTGCAGTGCGCACACGCAAGACATGCGTCAATCAGTCAGCAACTGTTCATCCATGCGTACCCGCACCCAAGACAGCGTGTGGCACTGGCCCGTACCTGGAGTTGCCTGATGTGGCCGACATGGCCATGTTGGGTATGTCCGCGGCGCTGGCAATGTACCCACGATCCACCCTGGCTCCAGGCGGGACCCTGAGGTCGGAGCAGTCGTTGCCACCGAAGCCTGACGCGCACACGCAGGTGGTGATTGTCGTGTTCTTGAAGCACTGGCCATCGTTCAAGCACGGCGGGTCGCACTGCGAGTCGAAGCCCGACCCGATGACGGCAATGCTCGATATGTTGAGCCCTATTGTTGAGAGCACAATAGACGAGTGAGTGCGTTAGCAAGCTAGCGAGGTGGTGATGCTGACCATCATGTCGTGGAGGGTACCAGTGTCCCTTCTCAGCGACTCTCTTACTTCGATTCCGAGGAGCTCGCCTAGCGGGACGCTCTCCCACACATGCACAATGATGCTCATCGCAGTCACAGCGCCGATGCGAAACATGCTCACACTCTCGACTGTGAGGAAGAAGAGGCAACAGGGTAACAGTTGGACTCTAGACACTAATCGAGCGAGCCAGCGAGCAAGTGGGGGAGAGAGAGAGAGTGGACGTACCTCCAGTGTATTGGATCAGCCTCGTCAAGAGCGCATCGCGCGCGCTGAACGTGAATGCGCTCACGTTGAAGTTGGTGATGTTCATCTGCAGACGCGTTTGAGCTCGGACTGTTGGTGTGTGTGTGTGTGTGTGGTGAACGGTTCAAAGACAAGCGCCCAGTCAGTCGCGGACACCGCGAGATGGCGGGAGCGGTGCGCAAGTCTGCCCACGAGATATATCGTCAGCAGCGTACCCCAGCTGAAGGTGTTGAACTTTGTTTGAGAGGGGCTGATGGCCCGGCCCCTAGGTTCCACCAGGTTGACCACGATGGGCATGGGGTAGAGCATAGTGCTCGCGCTCTCGGGTGGCGTGATGTCGCACTTGAAGTGGTAGCTCGACGCCCAGTTCAAGTTGGCAAGCGAACAACCCTTCTCTCCTGCTCACCGCACAGCCGACACACACAACCGTCAGCTCGACGTTCAACTCGAGCGTGCCTCTGTGCAGCGAGAGGGCACGGCAGACGTACCGATGGTGATGCTGCTAATGGCGCAAGGCAGGATGGTCGACGACATGTCTGGGCGCTTTGCGCCTCCGTAGGCCCGGGAGGTGAAGTTGAAGAAGACCCAGAGGCCTCGCCCAAAGGGCGCGCTGAGCGGGGACACCGTGAAGTCCAGGTCCTCGACGCGGCATAGAGGCGACGGCGAAGCGGACGGCGAAGAGGTTGGCGAAGCGGTTGGCGAAGGGGAGCGGGTGGCGGGTGGCGAGGGGGTGCGGGTACGGGTGGCGGATGGCGATGGGGTGTTGGTGCGGGTTGCGGATGGTGTGAAAGTATCGCCTCTCTTGACCACAGTAGCGGTGAGCGAACCATCAGTGGACGCTTGGGAGTGGGCTGATAGCGGGAAGTGCAGCGCGATGAGCGCGACGAGCACAAAGACGCAGGCCCGCGCTGAGCCTCCAGCTGTGCCGCGGCTAGCGCCAGGTGCCGCAGCTTGCAGCCTCGTCATTCTCTCTCTTTATGCTCTGTGTGTGGCTCGAGAGCTATGATGATGAGGGTCTAGGTGTCTCTGCAGGTGGGGCTTCGATCATTGCCTATTGTGCACAGCTTCCATGGCGTTCCGTTGACCGTCGGGCGGGCGCAGACCATACCAGAGATTTTGTACTGTTTATGGATGCAACACCCCCTTTAGTGCAGCGTAGCTGTGGAGGTCAGCTTCTCGAGACCCGAGCAGCCTGCCCCAAGAGCAGAATGGCCACCACAGACCATAAAGATTTGGTGGTGAGAAGTTGAATGAATTAATCGAATGGGGGGGGGGGACAAAAATCTGTACATAAAAGATGGACCATTGGAGAGCAAGCTAATAAGCTTCCTCCTCTTCCTCTTTATCCGCGCCCTCCTTGCTCTCTGGGTCGTAGATGGGGTTGTCCCTCGGCTCCTCGATCAAGGGCCCCTTATTGAAGATGGTGTTGTGGTGCAGGTTGTACGTCAGGTAGCGTCGCGTGCGGGCGGAGGAGATCTCCTCGCTGCTCGTCTCGGAGACAGGGGCCATCTCCTGCACTGCGGCCAAGTCAATCGAAGTGGAGGCAGCGGCTGAGGCTGAGGCTGAGGCTGAGTCAGGGGTAGAGGAAGAGGAAGAGGCGGCTGGGTGAGGCGAGGGCGGCGAGTCGGCGTCGATGAGATCCTCCCAGATGGACTGCTTGTTCTTGGCGATGGTCGCCTTCCTGCTCTCCGCGCGGGCCTTCTTGCTCCCGCCGCTGAGCGGGGCCGCCACGAACAGCCCCGACTCGGAGGCCTGGGGCGGGATGGGCAAGCAGTCGGTAGCGTCAAAGTTGACTGACATCCTCGGGGGTAGCTGCTTCCTCGACTTACGCTTGACCCTGTAGGCAATGATGCCAACCACGAGCGCCACGGCCGCCAGGAACGCTGCCGCTCCTGAATGCGTGCGTGCGAGTTTGTGTGTCAGTGTTTCATCGGTGTGAAGGTAGCGTCATTGACGTAGTGAGTTTACCTCCGACGGCGGCGCCGGCCGCGGCTGCGAGAGGGAAGCCATCGCCACTGCTCGTGCTATCGGTTCGGGTGGTGCCAAAGAGCACGTTGAAGTCGGGATCGTAGGACCAGGTCGACGTCCAAGGCGCGGTCGTGACGATGAGCGACTTGGTAGTCGCGTTGAACACCACCGTGATGTCCACCACCACTGGTAGTTGAGGAGGAGGATGATGCATTGTCAGTCACATCACCGGTTACTCGAACACGGATGTGGGGCAAGGGGAAGGGTGGGATTGGTTGCGGTGCTGAAGGGCGTACTGTTGTCAATGAGAGCTTGGTTGAGGTACCGCAGGTCGACCACGAACCCGTTCGACAGAGTCATCCTGATCGAATACAGGTGTCCGCCCTCGTCGCTGCAGCGTCACAGCCCCGACACGTCAACGACAGGATCGACTGCGCCAGAACAAGAGAGAGGTTCACTCACCTCACGGGCGCTGACGAACTGACCACCGACACGCCGTCGCCAAGATCGAGTGCCAACTCCATCACGACGTTCTCGCCAGCTCCGAGCGTGAAGGGCGGCGGGCCGACGAACTCCATCCCGTTCTTCACTGCTCCCGCTGGGATCGTGAGCGTGTGACCGGCAAACACTGTCTGGCGGGTCTCGTTCGACACGCTAAACGACGTCGTTGACGTGGTATCGCCACCGTTGAAGCTCGACTGGAAGTTGATCACCGTCACGCCGTCTTGGGTGCGCGAGTCGAGGCTCTGCGAGAGGCGCGTGGAGTCGAGGTCGTAGGACTGGCCTTGCGAGGTGGCGAATGAGCTCCACGACATGGACACGGTCATGCTGCAAGCACACGTCCGTCAGATGGATATTTTATGCAGGCAGACAGCACGATGTGAGGCCACGTACGTGGTGTTGCTTGACGTGGACGACATGGCCATGTTGGGTGGTTCCGCAGCGATGGCCACGTAACCCCGATCCGCCGGCATGTCCGATGGTGGGACTCGCATGTTGGAGCAGTCAACGCCGTCGTAGGTAGATGGACACAGGCAGCTGGTGGTGCCAGTTGTTGCGTTGTGGACGCACTGGCCATCGTTCAAGCACATCGGGTCGCACTGCGAGTCGAAGCCCGACCCGATGTTGGTGATGAGGGATATGGCGAGGCCTGTGTCACGGTGCAGGGTTAGAACATAGGTAAGTGACAGTCGTAGCGATGAGAGTGAGGTGAGGGTGTACCCGTGGCGCGTGTGAGCGAAGCTGTGTTACTGATGACATTGCCCGCGTTCGCCACCGCTTTGTCCCACAGCTGGATTGTGACGCCAAGCGTCGAGACCGAGCTTACACGCAGCAGCGTCACGTCGCCTGAGGAAAGAGAGCCGTTAGGAACCCTCTACCTTTGCCTAAACAGAAGTTGATGTTGAGGTACCTCCGGTGAAGGACGCCACCGAGTCTAGGAGCGCTCTGCGCGCATTGGGCGTGAATGCGCTCACGTTAAAGTGGGTGACCGCAATCAGCAACCGTGTTTGTGAGCCAACTGGAACGAGAGTGCGTGTGAGTGCGTGAGCGTGTTGGGATTGGATGGCGTGACTGAGCAGGGAGGAGTTGTACGCCAGGTGAACGTGTTGAACTTGGGCTGGGTCGGCCCAATGACCCTGTCCCGTTGCAACAAGCTGACGAGGATGGGCAGCGGATAGCTAAGGGTCTGCGCGCTCTGCGGTGGAGTGATGAAGCAGCGGAAATCGTAAGCCGACCCCCAGTTGAGCTGATCGAGCGAGCAAGTCGTCGCTCCTGTCCACCGCAGCACACACTCAGGGTCAGCTAACGCACACGCACACGCACACGCACCACCGCACACGCATACGCACACGCATACGCACGCCTCTTAGATGGACAATCTTACCGATGGTGATGTTGTGGATGACGCAAGGGCGAATGGTCGACGTCCCAGGAGGTCCGCTGTAGGCCCTGGAGGAGAAGTTGAAGTAGACCCAGATGCCTCGCTCAAAGGACGCGCTGAGAGGCGCCACCGTGTAGTCTAAGTCCGCGGCGCGACACACTGGCGACGCCGACGCCGAGGGCGACGACGAGGGCGAGCGCGATGGTGGACGACGAGACGAGGTGGGAGTAAGAGTGTGCGTGGCCGAAGGTGTGACCGTGGGAGAGACCGATGGCGTCAATGTCGTGGACGGCGTGGGCGACGGAGAGATCGTTGAGGAAGGCGACACAGTCGGCGTGGTGGATGCCGTGGGTGTCGCGGAGGAAGACGCTGATGGCGTGAGCGAAGGAGTGGCAGTGGGGGTGAGCGAAGGCGTCGATATAGGCGTTTTTGTCGGGGAGGGTGTCGGTGACGGTGTGGAGGATGCTGAGGGCGTAGAGGTGGGCGTTCGTGAAGGGGAGACTGCCGTAGAAGCTGATGGGGTCAATGTCGTGGACGACGAGGGCGATGACGACGGAGTGGCCGTGGGCGAACGCGTGGCTGTAGAAGAAACCGATGGCGTCAACGAAACCGACGCTGAAGGCGATCTGGTGGCAGTCGATGAAGGAGACGAAGTTGCCGTGGTCGAAGCTGAAGGCGAAGGTGTGATGGTGGCCGTTGGCGAAGGCGTGGCCGTAGCAGATCCCGACGGCGTCAACGAAGCAGACCATGAAGGCGATCTTGTGGCAGCAGATGAGGGTGACGCTGTAGTGGAGGCCGTGGGCGTGATTGAGGCTGTAGGTGTGACTGTTGAGGAAGCAGTTGGCGTTATGGTCGCTGAAGGCGACCATGTGGCTGTCGAAGAGGGTGAGACAGTGCCCGTCACACTGGGCGTGGGCGTGCGTGTAGGCGTGAGCGTGGGGGTGGGCGTGGGCGTAGACGAGGGCGTGAGAGTCAAGGATGAGGTGGACGAGGGCGTGGGCGTTGATGTGGGTGTAAATGAGGCCGTCGAGGAGGATGTGGGAGAAGCTGTGCGTGACGAGGTCACATTCGGAGACGCCGTTGATGAGGGTGTGGCCGACGGCGAACCGGTGATAGTGGAAGACGGCGAAAGAGTGGGTGTCGCAGAGGTCGTGGGCGTTGCCGTTCTCGAGGGTGAAGCGGTCGGAGTGGTAGACGGCGTAGGTGTCGTGGTCAAAGACGCTGTGGCCGACGGCGAAGCGGTGACCGTCGAAGAAGGCGACGGGATGGGCGTCACAGAAGTCGTCGGCGTACGAGTTGCTGTGCTCGAGGGCGTAGTAGTGGGAGTGGGTGTTGTGGTGGGAGAAGAAGAAGGCGTGATCGTGGCCGTGCGCGTGGGCGTCGTAGTGAACGAAGACGACGTGGAAGTGGGAGTGGGAGGAGTGGGTGTGGGTGGAGTGGGAGTGGGAGGAGTGGGCGTGGGCGTACGCGATGGCGTGGGCGTACGCGAGGTAGAGGGAACGAGAGTAGTTGAGGATGTAGGAGAGGCCGAGTTACCGAGAGATGGCGAAGCAGGAAGGGACGGCGAAGAAGACTTCGAGGTGGTTGGCGACATGGGAGATGGGCTAGACGTGATGCTACCAGTGGCGGAAGGAGAGAATGTGAGCATCGTAGTAGGCGTAGGCGTAGACGAAGCAGACCGAGTTGGCGAGGGAGTTGAAGACAGCGTGGCCGTGGATGCGACTGTAGGCGTCCCTGTCCGAGTGGGCGTAGGGGTGGGCGATGGTGAAGAGGACCGCGTGGGAGTAATCGTTCCTTCTGGTGATCGAGTCGAGGTTGTTGCCGGGCGTGTGGGAGAAGCCGTAGGCAGAGGGGAAGAGGAAGGTAAGGGCACAAACGATGATGACGGCGAAGCCGACATTCCCGAAGGGTACGGAGAGGGCGAAGAAGACGACCAGGGGATCCTAGGCGAAGGGCAAACTCCACTACCTGCGATTGATCGATTGCGTGGTCGTTCAGCAGTCCACCGGGCCTCAGTGAGAGGGGTCTGGGGTTCGTACATGTGACTATGTCGTTGTAGGCCCAGGTGATGGCGAACGGGTATTCGCTGCGCGGACAGATGATCAGCCTGCCCGGAAAGTTAACGGGGCCTGTGGTTGAACAACGCATAGCGTCAGCCAACACCTTCAATGGCAATGGGAAGGATGGAAGTTTGACGAACATGACAACGGAGAGGCATCTATGATGATCATGCCCAAGGGAGAAAACGCAATGTTGAAGCCCGTCGGGTTGCTTACTCCTGTGGAATCCTGGTCTAGCAGTATGACGGCCTGGGCTTCCACATTCCAAGCGTACGAGGGGCTCCAGACAGTGCCGAAGAAATTGACTCCTGGGATGTGTGTGTGAAAGGAAGGAGAAGTTTAGTGTTATGTACGGCAAAGGCGTCTCTCTTGATGTTACCTGTGGTCGTATTGGCCAAATCCATCGTGATTGGGGCGCTCTGCGTCCACACGGAAGGTTCTCTTTCCGTGAACGCGACGCCTACTCGTGCAGTTGATGAGTTTAGTTCATCCAGACAGACGACTAGACAGTCTAGCTGGCTGGAGCTCGTACCGAGGCCCAGATATCCAATGTACATGGAGACTTGACCGTATTGCAACCAGTCTGCTCCATCGAGGGTAATGCCTATCGACAGTCATAGCGGCAGGTGAGCATTCTCAACAACAATGCCTCTAGCTCGACAGACTGAAGAGCACGCGCAAGCGGGCCAAGGTACCGGTCACTCTGGAACCTTGTGTAATGTTTACGGGGCCTGTCTGTGTCCATCGCCCGTTCAGATTAACACCTGGCTCCCAATGCAGCGTCAGCCCAAACTCGTGGCGAGACCCTGTGCGGTGTGAGGGTTGGCGTACCGTAGCTCCACTCGCCGACGTGCACATCCAAGGTGCCGTGTTGGTCCCAGTCGACGCCACCGTGCGCATAGATCGCTGTTGTACCAATGGCAGTGGCGATTAGTACATTGCGTGGCTTACGCCAACAAGGAGAAACAAGAGCACGGACCAGTGCACATGAGACAGTTCACTTCGAGAGGGCCGTCCTGAAGCCAATGAACGGTTCCTTGGATGTCGATCGCGGTCTTAAGTAAACAGGTGCTACAGCCAGACACAACCGAGACGCTCCCCGTGTGATTCCACGTTCCCGTCTCGTGGAAGAAGATGCCTGAGGCCACCACAGTCGCGCTCGATCATCAGCACATGCCCCACGTCCGCTATAGGGTCGGTATGATATCCATACCAGTGCACCTGGCGTTCGGACAGCTGATGTCTGTGTGGCCCGCTTGCTGCCAGGTGCCTCCCCTTACCTCGATGCCCGTACTCGGGGTCTCACCGCGCTCCCCCGTGAGCCCGATGATGACGTCGTTATGCTGGATGAAGGCGCTAGAGTAGCTTATGTAGATTCCTTGTGTGGCGCAAGTCACGACACACGACACTCCAGGTAAGTGGCTAGCTTGCGCAAGAGCGGAGCGTGGGTGTAAGAGAGGAAGAGAGAGAAAGAGAAAGAGAGCGCGAGCGCGAATGAACCTGTTAATGCGTTTGTGATAAAGAGCGGCACTGACACGTCCAGGGTGTCTGCTTCACCGTTCAATTGGATACCTAGAGTGCACACCGTATGATCAGAAATAGCGCCTTTGTGCTCACTGGCTCATCAGCCACAAGGGCCTCACACAGACAGAAGGGGGGGGGGGAGGACTAGGTCATCGTACCGCCACGGACAAGCGTGAGGGTGCCGCTGCCGTGGATGTTTAGGTGGACCGAGGAAGAAGCAACCGCCACCCAGTAGTCGTCGGTTGTTTCGATGACGACGTTCCCGGCGATGCTTCACGAGGCGGGGTGCGCACAAATCATCGGTGAGCACGCGCTGCCTCATCTCTCACAGCAATGAATCAAAGGCGAAGAGGAAGCAGACGAAGAGGAGGAAGAAGAGCGCGATGGTGAGGCAAGTGGGCGTACTCAAATGAGATGTCGGTGGTAATGCTTGTGCCGCTGGGCTCGACGTACGAGCCCTCTCGAATCGAGATCGTGGTCGGGATGCCTTGGCCCACGCTACTGATGGCGTTGGAGACCGCCGTGAAGTCGCACTTGTCGTTGCACACGGTGACTGGCGCCACGGCAGGACGTCAGTGAACTGAACTTGTAGAGACTAGTCTTGCTCGAGCTCTGCCGCAGGCTCAGGGGAGAATGGGCATACATATGACATCAGCACGAATGTCGGTGACGAAGAAGGAAGAGAGCAACAGCAGCAACAGCACGGCAAGCACAGCGACGCTTTGGAGGTGCTGCGCGCCGAGAACCGGCCCTGTTGGACGCCGCGGCCCATCCCTCATCTATCTGAAAGGAAAGCTCGCCCTGGCCTTCCTCTTCTCCTTCTTCTTCTTCTTCTTCTTCTTCAATCACCTCTTCTTTCGTCGTCCTCCTCGTACCTTGCCAGGACCTGCAGCTCAAGTAAACGAAGCTCGTGCAACGATGTTGATACCCCTGAAGCTGAATAAGGATCGTCTGCGGTTTCCTAAAGAGTACCAACCTCTCCTAATAAGGATCGGTCTGTTTTAGCTTCGTTCCTTTCGTTGCCGCCGCAAAACATGAGGAATCGGAAGATTGCACTGTCATTCTGGTCGTTCCAGCTTCAGATTCCAGCCGACAAAGGACACCTGCAAGTGCCTGGCCAGCTTAGGATCAATCTCAGTAGGGCTGGGGAGATAGGAGCTAGCACCCGCATAAGGAGAGAGTGATGACTGATGACTCTCTCAGGTTCATAGCTCGTCGTCATACAGGAAGTTGACCGACTTGCCGCGAGTGAGCGCCAGCTTCTTGGACGTGGCTCGGAATCGGTAGCGGACGACCAAGGCAGCCGCCGCAGCCACCACCACGACTGTCGCGCAAGCCGCTGGGATGGCCACGGCCACCCCGATGATCATCATCGTCGAGTCCGAGTCCGCGTTGCTCTTGCCCGAGGAGTGCCCCAGCAGCACGCCAATGTCGGGATCGTAGGCCAGCGACTCGGTGAACTGCGCGAACGACAGCACAATGGCGGACCTCGCGTCGTCGAAGCCGTGCGCGATCCACTTGCCACCCACGCGCGTCTCGCCGTCCATCTCCACCACATTCACCAGCCGCACCGTCGTGCTCACGCTTCTCGTGAGCACGCTGTCGGCCGACGTCTGGCCATCGAGTCTCCATGTAGTCGCGGTCGCTGTCGACGGCGACGAGGATGAGGACGTGGACGGGGTAGTGGTGCCGTTGACGGTATCGATGAGCACGGCGCGCTTGAAGGCCGGGCTGATGCCGATGCGCACCTCCAGCCGGCTGTACGTTGAGTGCCAAGGCCATCGTCCGCCAAGCCGAAGCGACAGCTTGGTGAGCGCCGGCGTGATGGTGATGTTGACCACGTCGCCGAGCTCCAGGCTGGTGCTGTTGTCGAACAGGTCCAACTGCATCTCCAGAGTGAGGTTGCCCTCGTCGCCGGCACCACCGCGTCGTCTCTCTGCGTCGACGACCGCAAGACGACACGCGTAAGTGAACGACTGGGACGATCCGCTGATGACCCGTCCTGGCTCCGTCCACTTCCATGTCCCTGTGTGTCGCCGATCGCATTCCACCATCAGCAACAACTGCATTGAATGGAGCTGCGCTGCAGAGGGAGCGAACCGTTGATGCAGTAGGTGGTCGCCACGGGAGAGGAATCCAACCTGCTGGCCACCTCGGCCACTCCCTCCAACGCCAGGCGCACCGCCGCCTTGGCCTCCACCCGCCCGTTTGCGTCTGGTGTCCCGGGCCAAGTCGATCAAGTCAGCAACATGGTGATGGATGCCAACAATGAGTGCTGCTCTCGCGTACCCCTCGGCAATATGTCAAGCTGCGGCGCGGTGTAGTTGAACTGGAGCACCGGCATAGACGTGCTGTCAGTCACGTTGGATCGAAAGTATGCCGGCGACGGCGTGGCTGAGAGAGAAGGCGGTGGCGTCGGGCTTGCCGTTGAAGGTGGCGGTTGCGAGGGTAAGAGTGTGGGAGAGGATGAAGATGAGGGAGTGCCCGTCGGCGTTGGTGTGAGAGAGGGCGAGGGAGTTGGCGAGAGCGAGAATGAAGCGGAGGGAGACGGCGAAGGCGAAAACGAGATGGTAGGGGTTGGCGAGGGCGAGGGCGTGGGCGTGGTAGAGGCCGTGGGCGAAATTGAAGGCGTGAATGAAGAAGACGGCGACTGCAATGAAGGCGATACCGAAGCACTAGGTGAAGGGCTCGGAGTAGAACACGTTCCGCTGTCTGTGAGGGTGTGTGAGTGTGTGTGGTCCTCATTGAGTGATTCTGCTAAGTGAGAGGCTGACGTACATGATATCTGGTCCCCTGCAGCCCAGGTCAGATTGTATGCGCCGACGCAGTTGGCGCAGCATATCTGCTTGGCTGGGTAGTTCACGGCATCTGCACCACCAAGAACGAGATCAGTGACGAAGAGAGAGAAAGAAGGAGAGACGCACATTCGGCTCCGCTGGCGGCGTTGATAAAGAGATTGCCCGTGGTCACTGTCACGTTGCCGTTGATGGTGTTGCTCACTCCCGTGCCGAAACTGCTCACAGACATAGCAGTCGCTCCGCGCACCTCCCACAAGAAGTCCGACCCGTTGTTATCCGCATATGCAGGTTCGAAGTAGACTCCTGTGTGCGACGACGCTCTGTCAGTAGCATTCCTCCAAGAAGAGAAGATGCATTCGGCGGCCGTGCGTACCTCTGCTCGATTCGCCCATCGTGATCGTGACATCGCCGCTCTGTATCCACCTTATCCACTGATGATTCCACACGCCTACATACATGACAACATAACCGTCACCAACGAGGATGATGAAGACGACGACGGCAAAGGGGCTCGGTTGATGTGCTGCAGTGCGTACCGCCGCCGAACGTGGCCAAGGCCAAATCGACAGTGCTGAGCTGATGCCACTCGGTGCCGGCGAGGACGATAGCTGGCGGAGACGCGTACGTGCGTGTGGGTAAGTGTGACATAGAGTGACCACGACAAAGTCTAGCTTTCTGCGGGGTACCTCGGCCATAGTCAGAAACTGTTATGTTGACGGGGCCCTGCTGTGTCCATACTGCATTCAGGCCCAATCCTGCTCACGATCGTACGATAAAGCCGAGTTCGAGGCTCACGAGGTCGAGCATTGGGCCAGTACCGACACCGGATCGTCCCACACGGATGGTCACATCGCCCGTCTGATTCCAGGTGGTCCCTCCCGTCACGGAGACCGCTGTCGGCAGAACGTCTGTTTAGTTAGAGCGAGATCACGACACGCTCTCAATAGCTACGCACCTGTGCTGTTGTAACAATCGACATCCACGCTGCCACCTTGAAGCCAGGTGATCAGGTAGTAGAGGCGGATTGCTGAATCATCCACTGCAGCAGCGAGACACCATTTGATGGAGGGTAAGTGACTGCTGCAGCGCTCGGTGGTCCGAGAGGCTTGAGGGAGGAAGGGGGGCAAGCACGTTTGATTGAACCGGAGCGGAATGTTATGTCGCCGCTTTGGTTCCACAGGCCAGAGTTGAAGTAGTACACCCCTGCGCAGGAATCAATGAGGCGTTGGCACATCAGACGCGACACGAGTTCAGTCCGACGCGTACCTCGGCAGTAGATGTTCGGGCAGCTGATGAACGTGTTGCCCTGCTGGTGCCAGCTTCCCGCAACGAAGTCCATACCTACAATCCATCACGGACAAAGACTCTCCCTTGAACCTCATCGCTCAGGCAACACTAGCAAGGCTACATATCGATCATATGACACGGTACCTGTCACCCCCAGGAGCAGGTCCATGGTGATGTCGCTGTTCTGATGAAAGGCCGAGTTTGACATGACGAACCCTGGAGCGTGCTAGTCAGCACACAAACGAGAGAGGAGAGAGACGGCCTAGAGAGGCACAACGTACCGGCTGCGCCGTTGATGATAGCTAGCGGCACGGAGAGGGTCAGGGGGGCTCCAAAGTCAGACATCTTGATGCCTGGATTGCCAACCCACCAACCCACCACGCACAGCCTTTAAGTTGAAGGTGACCTCGCGGGCGGCCCGCAACCAACACCAAACGCACCACCGCCAATGAGCGTCAGGCGACCAGCTCCGCTGATCGTCACGGAGGGTCCGAGCACATAGAGCCAGAAGCCACCTCCGGTGGTGATGGTGACGTTGCCGTTCATGCTGCAGACACGCGATGAATGAGCAAGATACGCGACAGAGGGACGATGTCCTCAACTATCAGCGACGGAGGGCGCCGTACTTGAAGATAATGGCCCCCGTCACGTTGGTGGCGGCGGTCTCGACGTAGCTGCCCTCCGCCACGTCGATGGTGGTCGTGACGCCTGACACCGCGCTCGCGATGGCCGCAGACACCGCGTCAAAGTTGCATCCGCTGGCGCACACCGTGTCTGCTCTCAGAGAGGAAGGAGGTGTATGTGTTCAACAGCTGCTGCGCCTCGTTGAAGGACGGAGAGGTGGGGGATTGGGGGGGGGGCTGCACGTACATGTGGTGTCAGCGGTGACGTAGGACGCGACAAAAAGGATCAAGACGAGCAAGAGAAGCCTCGCCCTCCCTCCTCGCCAGCTTCTCACCATGCCTCCGCACAACCTTACCTCTCCGTGTGTTGGCCTCGCAGCATGCGTCTCCTCGAGCTCCGGGCCGGGGTGGGAACGAGCGTGGTCGGACCTACTAAGCAGCCAATCAGAGCGCAATTAATTGTGAACATCGGGCTCTGAGATTTGCGAGAGAATCGTTTTATCCCAAGCTTGAAGCTCACGCAGCCCACAGCGGGCTCTCCCCAGCTCAACCGCTCGCTCGCGGGCAGCGGACCGCTGAGTTGCAGTCACCAGGCCACCCGCTCGCGAGGGTCTTCTTGCTGGTCTTGCACTACGTCGCGATCACAACAACAACAACAACAAGAAGCCACAGCGGCGAGGTTGGATTCAAGATGGGTCACCTTGTTCTCTCTAGCGTCCAAGTGGCGATGAAGCCAGACGTGCAGCAGCTTCGGCTCAGAGGGAGAGGGTGTGCGAAGTGATGATGTCAAAGAGCAGGTGTCGGGATCGTTCGTCGTTGGTGGTGATCTTGGTCTTGGTGGGGCTCAGAAGCACCGAGGCCGACAGAGAGTCAACGGTGAGCACCATCGCTCGCTTCTGCGGTTTGTTCTCCACATGCACGTCTGTGATCACGCACGCACACGCGCCGCATGTGGGTCAGCTTTGGCCATTGCACAGGAAGGAGGGACGACGAGCGTCCAGCTCTGCATAGGGGCAGTACCTCTGATTCCACGCTCGGCCAGGGCTTGCACGATGGCGTCGATGGTCGGAACGCCCAACAGCACGCGCGTCCTGAGGTTGGGGATTTCAAGGGCGTGGCACCTGGTGTCAGTCTTGAACGAAGGCCACACATATGCGTGTTTGGGGAGATTGGCAGCGAACCGGTCAGCGGAAGCGTCGCTGGGAGGGAGAGACTTGATGTCGAGTTTGTGGTCCTTGGAGAAGAGGAGGGCAGAGAGCGGAGCCATAGCGACCACGTTGTCGCCAGCACCCCCACCATACGATTCTCGCCTGTACACACGGCAGCTCGCCAAGGTTAACAACACAACGCGGTACTAGATCACACAAACCCAAGGCGATCTGGGCCGAGACGTACTTCTGTAGTCTCAGGCTCATCGCAAGCTCGGCTGAAAGTGCCGCTTGTGTCCGCTTCCGGTGAGACGGCAGCGAGATGACGTCGAGGGGCCGATAGACGAGCGTCTGGCGCGTGATGGGAACGATGCTGTTGGCCTCAGTGATAGGTCCTCCTGTATGTTAGGCCTAGAGGTCAGCGGTGTCATCGCCACCCAACCCGCACAACCGTGATTGATTATTACATACCCTTTCCAGTGGTGTAGGCTGCAGGAATGACCACGGTCGCGGGCATGTGAGCGCGGATAATGGCGTTAGCCTCGATAAACGTGAGACGTGGGTCGATGGGACAATAGGCAGTGCGGCACTTGAGGCCATGGAATGGGCTGAGGCCCGCTGCGTAGTCGAATCCCGCCTCTGCATGCAAACCAAGCCTCCGTCATCAACACATGCTATTGTGCTTCGTCAAAGGGGTATTAGGAGTTACCAGTAAAGATGATGGCGTTGTGAGGGTCGTGCCCCCAGGTGTTGATGAAGTGGATGACGTCGCCGCATCGAAGCGACGGATGGCCGCAGAAGACGACACATGGCTCCTTGAACCCCGCGGCAAAGCCTGGGTCGTCCACTCCGGTGTAGTGCTGCAAGCGGCCGGACTAGGTGATGCAGGCACAGCGCAAGGGTTAGCCACGTGAACGAGAAGGGCTCAGTGTGAGGCGGGCGGGCACCAGCTGCAAGTCAGCATGGATGAAGGGCCACTCGGGTAAGTAAGACTTGTCCTGCTTGGGCTTGCACAGCCTGCAGGAAGACGGGGTGCGTGAGGTGTTGCGCGGCTCACAAAAAAACTAAGCATTGAAGCCGTACCACTCGGCACAGATGTTGGAGTAGGCCAGCGCTTGATCCGCTACAGGCGAAATGAAGTAAAGCGGTATCCTGTGTCGTGTGCGACAAACGTGGCGGTAGCGTGAGCGTCGAGGCCATGATCATGGATTGAGGGGGCGGAGAAAGGGGACGTACCTGGGAAGGCCTGCAGTTAGAAGGTAGGAGTGGAGAACCTCGATGAGGTCGAAGATGATGCCTCCCGGGAAAGACGGCAGCAGCACTCGGCCTCCAGCGCTGATTGTGCTTCCTGATGGTCGATCAAGGCGTGTCTGTCAGAGAACCAAACTCTCGCCAACGTTTATGAACAAATGGGACCGGAGAACGAACCAACGAGGTTGCACAGCTCTTGCACCATGGCCTCGGGAGGATACTGTGGTTCGGGGGAGAGGCTCGTCATGATCATCATGTCGCAATTGCTGTTACACCGAGCCGTAGCAAGCGGAGAAGTTGATCAGTTGTTGTTTGCAGAAAAGTGTTGCTCCGTCGCGCGCAGCAGAGACCGTACCTGAACAGGCTGTTGTCGAGCGGTTGCGGGTGTCGTCCCGGCGAAAGAGAGGAGTCGGCGATGTAGACAACCTGGAGAGGGAGGTCAATCAAAGGTGCGTGGATTCAAAAGGATGTGGTTGAGCGCACGAAGGCCGTACCTTTTCGTTGTCGGTGCGCAGAATCCAGTTGGCGCTACCTAGGGCGAAGCCCGAACTCACCGGTACAGCTTCCATTACGCCCAACAGATTCTATAGAGATTGACCCGTATGGGTTGCCCAGGTCGAGTGAGTGTTAGTTGCGTTCATTCGTCAGCTGGTCGCCCCTCAAGCAAGCATGCAGTGAAGAGACGCACGATGTGCTGGTGAAATGAGACGCGGTGGACTTTTGAGATGGCCTCCTCTACGTCTCGGCGGCCGTATAGTGTGCGCCAGCACATTGCGTCGGCCAACTGCGCCTGCAGCTCTGGAGGCAGAGCTCTGTACGACATCCACAGACACCAGTGAGTTGGAAAGGAGTGCGCGGGAACGGGCCGAGGATGGCCGGAGCGTACGCGATAAGGTCTTCGTTTTGCCACCGCGCTGGGTCGTCCTCAGGATACTGCACCTTCTGAGCGTACTTCACGAGCTCTTGCATCATCATGCTGCTCTCACAGACCCACCCGACGCAGTTTGCGGTGAGTCCTCAGTCTAAATGGATTGCGTGATGCATGAGGGCGAGAGAGAGAAGAGAGCGCACCTGGCAATCTGTACTGTGGGCTCTGTGGCGTAGACGCGGCCACGAAAGGACGAGTGTTCAGTGATGAAAGGGAGAGCGAGCATGTTCTGTGCATTGGAGATCAGGATCGCGTCAACTCCTGCCAAGTCCAACAGTCCCCACTCGGGCACCCGGAAGCGGATAGCTCCTGTCACATCAACGCATCCACACCACACCATAAAGGGTGTGAGATCGCGTGGGTGGGCGTCACGAGCCATGCATGCGCCGCCACGCACCAGCTTCGATGAACACGTTGCCGCCGATGCGCGTGAAGGGCATTTCGCTTGACCCAGGCTCTTTGTGGTGTCATTGTGCACACAACACGACATCGTGACATCGTGAGCAAAGGAGGCAAGCGGGGGCGGCGAGAGCGAGATGTAGTTGCCTTCGGTGTCTGGTCGCGGTCGTTTGCTGGGCTTGCCGTCGCTGCCCTTGGGCTTGCCCGCGCCGTGTGGCTCCGCGTCCACTGGCAGGAACCTGAGTCGTGGCGCAATGAACACTCTCAGGTCCATCTCTGTGCAGTCGCTCGTGCGGCCCACTGAGGGAGAGAGTAAAGAGAGGNGGGGGGGGGGTCTCGTACCGCTGCATGGCCGGGAGATGGAGGCCGCAGTCGAACATGATGCGTATGCCGCGCCATTCTATCACCGTGCAGGTCTCACCCAAGCTGTACTGCGCTCCCTCACACCACATGCACACATTTACGTGGGGAGAAAGGGGGGCGCAATGCAATCGAAGAGTGGTGTAAGTTCCCTCTTGCTATTCAACGCCCCTGCACCCCTCGTGCACAAGCTCTTCATTCAATGAGGGAGGGTACGCGTTCGTACCAGCTTCATCTTGTCAATCTGCGCAGCTCAATTTTGTTTTTTGAATTTCATTTTTTTACAAGTCGTTTTCCCTTCCATTTCCCTTGGGCCCAAAGATCTCGTCTGTGCGAGAGAATGGAGGCGCCCGAGCGGCGAGACAACCCTGTGGTGGGCCAGGCCGAGCTGGGACGGGGCGGCGGCGGAGAGTCGTCCCTGGAGCAGCCGTGGGCTGTGGCGGAGGCGGCCCGAGGCGACTCGGCGCCCCCGCTGGTCGACGTGGCGCAGTTCAGGCGGGATTGGCAGCGGATCCTCGCCCCCTCCTCGCCGCGCGTGGATCACCTCCACCTGCTCGGCGACGACCCCCTGCACGACCTCGACGGGACCATGATCGGAGACGATGCCGAGGAGGGTCTCGTCCCCCTGCCCGATCTCTCCTGCGATGACATCTTCATCGGCACCTCCCACCAGCAAATCCACGCCGCCATCCAGACGGAGATCGTGCGTCCCCGCCCTCCTCCCTCACTCGCACGTTGTGTGTGCTCACACCAGTGACGTGTGTGTGTGCGTTGGCCAGGCCAAAGAGGAGAACAGGGAGCTGTTGGCCAAAGGCCTTCTCGGTACGCGCCCGTGCACAAGATCGTCCCTCGCCCTCTGCTTGATGGCTGACTTGGTGTTTTACGTGCGCGGTGCGTGCATTCTCTTCTTGGGTGGGCGCGTGCAGTGAACTCAGGGTCGGCCACGCTGATGATGCGCGCGAGCGTGCCCAACGCGGTCAGACTCGCTGCCGACAAGCAGTTGGCTCGTGCGACGCTCATTTCGCTCAGGTTCGTGCCTGCCTCCAAGAGCTTTGCGTACGCTTGGACGTTCTTGCGCCTGGCTGATCGACATTGAACGTTCATTAACTGCAGGGAGAAGGACGACGCCGAAACACAGGGCAAGCTCAAGAAGAGGAAAGAGGTCAACTACCTCACGCCCAACATGTTGGTCGTTGACGCCCCGATGGAGCCCGTTGACTTTGATGAGGTCATCCTCACCGTCTCCATTTACCACCACAAGAAGCAGGCCAAGATCCAGGTGAGAACGCGCCCGCTCGTCACGCACGCACGCACGCACGCACGCACGCACGCACGCACGCACGCACGCACGCACGCACGCACGCACGCACGCACGCACGCACGCACGCACATCAGAACTGAATGTTAACGTTCGTGTAAGCAGGAGTTCTTGGTGTTTGGCACCCAGAAGCTGACTGCACTGCGAGACAAGATCACGTGCGTCTCTGACCTACTTCCAGAGCCCAACAGCCGATCGGGCTACTTCTTCTTCGAGAACGTGTTCTATGATGACATGCGCCATCCGGCCAACATCCGCTACAGCAAGTACGCAACACTTCATGCGTGTGTGCGTGTGCGTGTGTGTGAGCGTGCGATGGGTTGACGCGTTTGCGTATGCACTCCGAGTGCAGAACCGTGATCGACTGGACCAATGCCAAGAAGGAGGAGGAGCTGAAGCAGCAGGCGAAGGAGCTCGGCAAGTCAGCGTCCGATTCGCCCCTGCTCCAGCAGTACACCGCGGCCAACATGGAGGACACGGTTTGGGAGGACCTAAAGGTGCGCATTGGCGTGCCCTATCTCTATTGCCATCAGGGCGAGTGCGAGCATCGCGTCATTATCACCGACATCAGGTGCGTCCTCCATCTCGTGCTGGGAGATGAGTTCATTGGAGTCAGCAATGTGGCGGGTAGCTTACCGCGCTTGAGTTGTGGTGGGGGCGTGAGACAGGCTCGTGACGAAGGAGGACGAGAAGAACAAGAACGCCTATCCGCTGCAGACCTTCCAGAGCAAGATACGACGCAAGAAGTGCGTCATCTGCGACATTTATCCAGCATCGTACGCTCAACCTTCACCACGCACACGCACACGCACACGCACACGCACACGCACACGCACACGCACAAAAACAATGCACCAACGGTACACTGCCGAGATTACTGTGCTCAACTGATGACATCGACCCACCCAGGTACCTGACTTACAACGACGAGCAGAGTCCGCAAAACCCGTGCTTCTTCTGCGAGAAGTGCTACGCGCCGTTCCACTACGCCTACGACAGCCGGGGCACGCTCCTGCTCAACCACGACGTGTTCAAGTACCACCACGAGTAGGAGTAGTCATACCACTGCGGCCACAGCAAGGAGGACTCCACTCCCCTCCAACCAACCCTCGAAGTGCTCGAGACTGTGGCAGTCTCCCTCCTACTCCTCGCCGGTTGCTCATGCTCGCCATCACCCACCCGACCGTACCACGCGTGCGTATTCGGCCACGCTGGGAGACATCATTCCTACTCCTTTTGTGTGGTCCCACCAGCACTTCACGTGTGCTTCACACGCACGTACAGGAATAGAGCAAGAGAGTGAAGCAGAATGAAGGCAGCTACATTTGACACGACTACCAGCGCTCGATGACAAGGAGTGGGCCTAGAGCGGCGCGATCAGCCGCGGAGAGAAAGCGACCAGGCGCGGTGACAGATGTGAGCATGGGGCAGCCGTCAAAGGTGCCCTCTTCAAAGCTCACCCTGCTCATACAAGTGACGACCAGAGAGCGGAGCATGGGACAGTCGGAGACCCACAGGGATGCGTTGTTATCCGAGGTCAACTCCACGTGAGCGAGCTGGGGCATGTCGCGGATGATAACGCGTTCAGGCAGCCATGATGAGAGGCGGAGCGATGTCAGGTTGGGCCAGCACGCGTTGAACTGGACCACCTGGTCGGGTAGCTCCATGTTCATCGAGCTGAAGGTTTCCAGACGGGGCAGACGTGAAGCCAGCGACGACAGATCCAGCGGGCCTCTCGTCTCGCCGTCTTCCAGCTCGAGATTGCGCAGCGAGGTGGTGGAAAAGGCGTGGGTGAGGTCGGTACAATCCAGATCTCTGCAGGACTCGAGGGAGAGTGACACCAGTCTCGTGCATCGGCGCAGGGATCGCTTGAGCGACCAAGAAGTGCATTGCTCCAGGTCCTTGGCGCCCTGGATCCTAAGCGAGCGCAGATTGCAGATGGACTTGCTCGAGCTTCGCTGCCGAGGTTTGCCTGTTGTCTTGTCCTCCGAATCGCTCATTAGATGCAGCGAAGCCAGAAGGGGACAGGCGTTCAGGATCTGCTGCACCATGCACTCAATAAGGGGTCCTTGCAGATCACCATGGTCTCCCTCATCGAGGTAGAGGCTCTCAATCAGAGGCGAATGCGTGCACAGGTCATCGACGACTGATTGCAGGAGTAGCCCGGCGTGATTAAAGCGGCACATGCGCAGCTGAGGACAGACCAGCGTAAGCTTGACATTATCATCTATGTCGTACTTACCGTCAATGGTGAGCTCCTCCAGCTGCTCGTGTCTCAGCCCCACGGCGTCGGCATCTTCATCAGTAGGAATTTCACGATCTGGGTACACTCGCGACAATGCTCCATGTAGGTTCAGAGAGCGTAGCGAGGTCATACTGCACAGAAGGTCCATCGACCGCTGTTCTCGTGGAGTAAACCACTCACAAACTTGGTGGTCGGCGTTGCTGTAGAGCATCAGCTCCAGCGATTCTAGGTTGACCATACGCGCAGCAATCATCGTCATTAATGCCAGCGACAATCGGCGTGGTAGTGACAGCTTGGTAAGCCCGCTGCCCCATGCCAAGCTATGAGGATAGCTGGGGCTCAGCACCAAGGGGTCTGAACAAACATTGATCGCCAGTTGTTCGATGCCGCCCTTTCTCTCCAGACCGAGCTCTTCGAGCAGCAGCGGTACGCGACTTGATACCTCGAGTTGCCTTAGTGAGGGGAAGCATTCGCGTAATACCAGCGACAGCTTGTCGGACCTAAAGTAGCCCACGCGTACGTTGTGGTACGAGATCTGGCACAGAGGAACAGATGCTGATGATGATAATTTCTGCCCAATGCGCCGATGTAGCTCGTCGATCATATGCCAGTCCAGCGGAGGGCCATGTACCAGTGCCGTACAGCTCACCAGCGCGTCGATCACCTATACCTCAGCCATTATTTCTTCTCTACCATGTCTGGGCGAGAGAAGAAAAGAGAAGAGATGGGTGCGAACCTGAACCGCTGTTGTCCGGCTGCAGGTCATGATAGAGGTGAGCAGAGGCAAAAAAAAAAGGGATTGCGATCAGGGACAGGGGGCAGCAAATGCGTGTACCAGTATCTCAGATGTGCAGCTTGATCTTCCGTATTCAAGCGTAGAGGGTGGTCCCAGGAGGTACAAGAGACTCTTGTGAAGGACTTGAGCCGTCCGAGGCCGTGCAGTTTGACCAGTTCGAATGGGGAAATGAGCTCCGAGCTGATGCTCGTCAAACTTGGCATGCAATCAAGGTCGTGTGCAGTCCAAGCCTTCAGTTTGCAATCTCCTACATCAAGGCTCTGTGCATTCGGAAAGGACTTTGGGTAAGGCACAGGCACCAGCCAGCACCACTGCAGCGCACCTGTATCTGTGGACAAGATGTCGCGATGACTGCAAACACTCGCTCGTCGAAGCAGTGGGCAGTACCAAGAGTCAAGCACCTATCAAAGATTTTCACATGCATTCAGAACGTGACGAACAACAATGACCACCAAATGGCCCACGGACCTGAGACCGGGGAAGGCCAAGAGGTGCTTGAGGCTCGACGTGTTGATCCTTGGACAGCGAGAAACATTTAGCGTGTGTAACTTGTGTGCGGCTGGGCTTTTGCCCAGTTCGTGTAGGAACCAACCATCCACACTTACACAGCATGCGCCATCACGATCAACAACACTCTCAATAGTTGTAGTAGTAGTACAAGTCTGCGTACCTTGATCCGGTGGCGTCGATGCTGGTGATGTTGTGCCATAGTGGCGCGGTCAAACAGAGAACCTCCTGGGATAGGTGAGGCCATTGCCTGTGTGGTCATCAGAACTTAACTTAGTCGCTTGGTCATAAGCCAGCCCTGAGAGATCGGTATTGGTACGAGAGATCGAGGTGGTGGTCCTGATCTTCGGGGAAGTGAGAAGACAGGCCGGCCACGAGTCCCAGTGTGCTGTCGTCGACCAATTGCCAGCGCATCATTGCTTTCGCCACACGAACGCTGCCCTCACCGCCAAGCGCTGCCCCCACAACCTCCCTGCAGCCCACAGCGGTTAACGTCGACGGGTCATGGTGAGGAGGAGAAGGAAGACGAACGTGAAGTTTTGTGCAGTGGCAACTAGGGCGACGACACAGCCATCGAAAAGAGAGCCCTTACCAAGGGACAACGAGTACACACTCCTTCGCTCTGCTTTCATCTCTTTCGCTTGCTTCTGTTGATGTGATGCACTGAGTACTGAGGTTGACGCCTTCCGCTGAGGCTGATACCAAACGTTACTCCGGTGTGTCATGATCTGTCGGAGCTACATGAATGTGTTGGACTGTAACTGACACTTCGCCCTACCTCTTCAGCGCCACCAAAAGAAGGCGTGTACATGTCTCCCTGCATCACATGGATGAGAACGTCGTACACATGATGGAGATGAAACAAAGAGGTGCGTGCATGAAGAGACAAAGGGGTTGAGGCTATCTCATATTGGCTTATCTACTTGATAATAGTATTATGGTGATGGATCAGGCCAGGTCCTTCCTAAGGCAGGGCTTGACGAGCTCGTCCCAGTAGGGCGCCTTGCTCATCGCGCCGGGCGCGCTCTTGACGGTCTCCATGTAGGCGTTGTAGATGTTGCCGTCGCTCTTGCCGAGGGGCGAGTTGACGAGGAAGTCGGGCAGGTCGAACGCGTCGGTCAGCGGCACCGCCTGCTTGCGGATCTCCAGCAGCAACACCCTGCCAATGCGCATTCGATCAACTCGTCAGCCAAAGAGGTCACACGAGACAATGACGAGAACGAGAGGAACCTGATCTTCTTGTCGATGAGGTCAATGTGCTTCTCGGTCATGAAGCCGTCCATGAGGAAGATGTGGCTGACCTTGTTGATCCTGTTGAGGATGAACAGCTCAAAGAGCTTCGAGAGAATCGCGGCGACGTTGGGGTCCTTGCACTTCTTGCGGGCCTTCTCAATGCTCAGGACGAAGGAGTCCGACACGTACACGAACGAGTGGTGGCCCTGAACGCGCGAGGTCAGCTCCCTATGGCGCGTGTGAGCGGGCGAGAGTGACGTACGGCAGCCTGGACGAGCTCGATGAGGCAGCAATCCCACGCCTCAGCCTTGGACTTGCCGCCCTGCATCTCACGCTGCAGCCTCTCCGCGACCCTGGTCACGGACTTGACCGCCGCGCGCTCGAGCGCCTCCGCCAGGATGCTGGCGTCGGATAAATCTGCAAACATAGGCC